>JARQTI010000924.1:23400-71608 GCA_030142655.1 Trachelus tabidus
AGGAGGTTCCTCCGCTGCCCTTAACCGTAACAAAACCTGATCTCCGGCCGCTGTACAGTCCTTTGCCCATCTCCAGCTGGGCGCCGGTATCTCACCCGGGCTTCTGCCGGTCCGTGGAGACGTCTCCGCCGGGTCTTCTCCTCTGCCGGGCAACTCGGTACGTCGAGACTATCTCCCCGCGGCAGATTCGAGCACTCGAGCCTCGAAAATAAGAAACGTTTTTCCTATATTCAATTCCTCGACAATGAGAGTTTTTGTGAAAATCATTAGTCCCATGCGCGTCGAGGATTCGAGCAAAAGGTAGAACGAGAAGTGAGCATCGGTCTTCTCCCGAGGAAAGGCGGAAGTTGCTGAGCTACGAAGCCGGAAACGATTAAGCCCATAAGCCGAGGAGAACGGTGCGCGTGAGAAAGGAGTACGGGGGTTAAGTTTCCCGCTCGCAGAGTTAAGACTGAAGGACTGGAGGACTGGAGCGCAGACCCTATCGCCGACGCATAACTCTCGGCTTCAATTAATCTGAGTGATTATGCCAGCTGGTATTATTTGAAGCTTGGAATTAATTGCGGCAAGTGTTAGCCCTTTGTCGAGGGGAGGTTGGAGTTGCCAAGTTATTTGGCTCTCCGATGGCGTTGCGATTGCAAAGTTCTTCGTACAGGAATTGATCTGATCCGAGAAGAGCGCCAATCGATTAGAATTTATCGAATTTCACGATGAGAAGGTTCTTTCTCTTTCTCTGCCTGTGTCGGTTAATCAGTTACTTCAAGAGAAAATTTCTATTCAGGAAACTTCGTTACTTTCTCTGAATAATCTGGACAGGAGCCGAGTCTTACGTGAACCGGTGAATGATGCTTGAAAACAAATATATTTGTTCCAGGCACCGCATGAGAAAATATTGGCAGGAAGATGTTACTCACCGTTGGCATGTGCTGCCAGGAGGTCACGAAGCTGCTGCTGACCCGCAGTCAATTCGACGCAGCTGACCCTCACGCTAAATCTGGCGCCGGTTCTCTGTCGCTGCTCGGAAATCCCTCGGAAGAGCCAGGCGATGGCGCAGGGGATGGCGCCAAGGGTGTGTCCGGCTTCGGCGGTGCCCAGCATCGTGTGCGACTTACCTGGGGAACAATGAGAATTGCGAATGCAGAATAAGTAACGAGTAGCATGAATAGTTGCAGTTGCAGTTGCAGCGGGCAGCGGGCGGCGTAAGACTATGGTGAACAGAGAATTGAGATAATTATCCTTTTCCCGGGAGTGCAATTGTGTCGAAGCAATTTGTCGGATGCTCTGGAGTCGCTGCGCTCGCGCGTGGAGCTAATGTTGATAGTATAGTAGGTGTCGGACGTAACAGCGGATAACAGTGTCAACTGTTTTGTCCTAGCAATAATTGGGATATTTGATTTGTGGGAGTGGACGCCGCTTTGGCACGATTAATTCCTTTGGGAATTCGAGGGATGAGTGACCAAGGGGTTTTAACTCCATGATTTGGTGAATTTACTACTAACGCAGGGACGTCTCTCCCTCGCACGAACATCTAGAATCGCAATACGGCCAAAGCGCAATGGCCGTAATAATATCGCTGTGGCCCCTTCGAATGAATTTATTGGCATGGAAACGAGGCTGTTTTGCAGAAAGAGTTGCTACCCTGAAATTCCGTTAAAATACTTAAAATTACGTCAACTCGTGCGTTCAGGAGGTTGCCGTATTTTGGACCGATGAAAGTGTCACTGCTGCCTTCCCGTTAGGCAATCAGTCATTCAGTCATATTTCACTCCCCGGAAACTAGCAAGTCTGCCTTTGAGGAGTTAATTAGCTTATTAACGAAGGGCTGCTTAATAAACCCCTCGCTAATTGTAGAAACACTTACTACGATGGAATCGAGAAGTCCTACGAGTACGGGTTTACTTCCTGCAAGGATTTATGGGAACATTGCCTTCAGGCTCCTCAGATAAGCTCTACGATAATCCCCGACTCGATTCCATCTCTCTTATCATTTGCGCTACTTCGACTCTATCCGGCACTACGGCACTACGGCACTACGGCACCCTAGCCACGTTATCCGCTATTCGTTAAGGCTCAACAGCGAAACGGAATTGGGAAGATTAGCGATAGGCTCTCTAAACTTGCAGAACGAGGAGAGGCGCCTTGGCTGCGTCGCCATTAGATATACTAGCAAAACAAAACGTCATTAGTGTTGGTTGAAACGGCAACGGAAGGAAAACCAGCGGCAGAGACTACGGAGATCAGGGAGAAATTGTAACGAGATGCGAGAAAAGGGCAAGAATATTTTATCGATGAAAAAATAAAGGAGCTCAGCTCTTATTAAAATCATAAAACAGAAGCGAGTAGGAAGAGGGGGTGGAGGAGGAGGAGGAAGCGGAGATCGGAGAAGACGGAATAAAGCGGAAGGAAACGGAATCGTCGGTGTCGACGGTGGACAAAGGAGAGATGAGAAGAGGAGGGAGCGGGGGAGGGCGGGGGGGATTGGAAGAGGGTGTAGTAAAATAATGAAAACGCAGCCACTGCTGAATCTTAAGCGATATTTAATTGTCTTAATGTAAGACCGTAAATTGTGTTATTATTTAATTAGAAAACTGGAAAAGCCTGAGAACGCGCTGCAGCCGCCGCGTCTAAGACAAATAATCTTTTATATTTCTGGCTAGCAAAGGGCCTGTGGCAATTCCTTACCGATCATCCCAAACGGGGATGCAGCAAATCCCATAGGTGGATTCGGTTGCGATTGCCCAATCGTGAAAAAAGATGTTTTGAAAAAACATCCAGCCAACGTCAAACCAACGTCTTCCTTTATTTATGAGTGTCGGTATCGACCATATGCTCAGCTCCGCTGTATACAGTATACAGAAGACTCTTGCAACGGGGACGCCACTCAAAGATATTACTTGCCAGTCTACGCTACACAGCACACTTCGCCATCTTCAGGCTCAGTTCTGGAGCCGCTCTTTCCTCACTCCCCCTCCTGCCCTCAATCATCCGACAAAAACCACACGAGTTTACATTACGCTTACTATTTCTTTTTTTTTGAAGTTTTGATCAGACTTGAGCAGTGGAACGTTTGAACGCATGAACGCTGAAGTCGGACTTGGCGTCGGAAGGAGTGAATTATCTATTAGTGCGCGCGCGCGCACTAATGTGTGTGTGTGAGAGAGAGAGATATTAACTCAGTTACAATGGCTCGTTATTTAATAGTTAATTATCCCGCTACTTTATCTAATCTTTGCCTGAAAAAACTATTGCTACGAGTATTTTTAGTATCCGCCTAACAGACTACTTTTACGTGGGCAAACTCACGTTTCACTATCAGGATAGTTCCATATACTCCTTTTCCTTCCTCAGACGACTCTGATTGTTTACTTTGGTAAACAAACAGGCAGTACACGTTCTCGGGTTGACGGACTTCCAAATTTTCTCCAGGGAGACCCGCATGAGCCGCGCTCCTTCCTTTTTTCTACTTCTCTCGTTTTCTTCGGCCTTTATACGGTCACCGATCTAATTTAAAAGTTTTTTTCGAGTGCGTTATTCTCACAGGAGCAGTCCGAGGTGTCACTGCGAAATTTTTAAATCAAAACTGGTGGGTCAATAAAAATGTTAAAAAGTTATGAGAATCAAAAGAATCAATTTGGAGGAAATGTGCATTTTAGGAGAAGGGTGTGAGAGAGTGAGTGAGACGGAATGATTCTGCTGACATAAGAATTACCGTAAGAAAATAAGGGTGCAGTCCCGTAACTATTTATCGCCCCGTAGTCAGATCGTGCGATTTCCATGAAATTTTCAACAACATTGAAATTCAACAACATTGAAATTCAACACTGATAGCCAAGACGTTCCAGCTGGAATTCTCAAAATCTTTGTTTTATAAAATAGCAGGAATTTAGTGAACAACATTAAACATAAAATATAAAAATCCATTTTCGTTTGTTCACCTTAAAACAAAAGCACCATCCGAATGACTGAGTAAATCGTCGAAGTAAATAGTGATAAGGATGGATGACTGACATATTTCCTCCATCCCTTTACCCCTTTAATCCTTTAGCCGTTTTTTCGTTTTCTTTTAATTTCCAACCTTTTTTACTTTCTCGTTCTTTCCTCTCTTTCTCCCGTTTGTACAGTCACCCGCAAAGCGCCCCTTTACCTTTCACTCTCTATGCTTTACCCTCTGCAGCATATTCCTCTAGTCTCGATCTACCCCTCGCGACGGTATAATCATCCATTTGCATGCAAACTCGATATCACTACTTAAAATGTAAAGCAACTCGATGTCTCGACCGGTCGCAGTACTGCTCTCCAGTCTTTCTCTGGCGGTCCTTACTTCGTCCTCATCCGACCTGAGGGCTATTTGACAATAACAATCGGAAGTCCGCAGCCATTCGCTATCATAAATGAATAGAAGAAATCGTGTATTCTTTTTTTACACAAAGCTCTTTGAATTCTTCTCTTCTTAAAGGAGGAAGTTACTTTGCCGTCTGGTGAGCTAGGTTGCTCGGGTGGAGGTTCCTCCTATCCTCTTGGAAGATATCACAAATCGACAATAAGATTCCGCTGTCAGCAGCAGCGGCATCGATCCGACCCAGAGGATAATTCCAATGAGCGCTTCGGAATAGCATTATTGTTCCGTGGTACCCCTCACGCGAGAATTTCCAGCTGGGTCAACCTGTAGCGAGACGGAAACGACTGCGGTCCTTGATTGTCCAGGATTGATCGATAGACTGATTGATTACCAATCAAAGTGGATGAAAGGTTTTTCTGGGAGTTTTCATTTATCTGATTATCCCGTCTACGTTGAATTGGACATCATCGAGCAAAAGAGGAGAAGCCACGGGAACGGAGGGCTCTCGAGAAACACGTCGAACTTGTCGTCTTGGCGAGTGAAAGCGCAGGATCAAGATGCGAACCTTTGAGAATATTATCTGAGCTCGCGTAGCTACCCTCTAGAAGCAGCATGATGCTTCTACGGCGGAGGAATAGAAGCGTAAAGCTGCGTTTCTATGGAAGCGAATATACAGCCCGAGTGCTGGCAGCAGCTAAGCTCTTTGAATTATCCTGAACTTTCGTTGCTTCTCCTTGGTAAATCCACACGCAGAAAATGGGCTGTCGACTCACCTAGACCAGCGTGTCCGAAGCAGAAGAGGCAGCCGTCGGTACCGTTGATAACAGCATGGATGACGTCGGTCAGTGCACTCGAACAGATTTCAGTCTGAAATTCAAATTTAATTTATGAATATAATGGACATAATATCAATTGCCAAGCAAAAAATACAGCTCGATACTAGACCTTATAATATATGTAGACCTGTGACAGACCTTTAAAATGGCATCGCGTAACTTCCTAATAGAGTGCGGCGAGCGATCCGAGCTCGGTGCCACATCACTCATATATGGGCATTTGCATTTGACCAGGGGTCAAGTGCTATTCATTTTTCATATCACAAGATAGCCTGAACTTTTGGAAAATGTAGTGTGACAGCCAACGTCTTAAGAAAACACGGGACTTATCTTAATATACACATGCTCATCCCTCATGCGTTCCATGATTCCTTCTTTATGCCTAATATATTCATAGCCTGGGAACAAGAAGTCTTTTCTCTACATTCTTTAGCCTGATCTGCCAGGATCATTGTTGTCAACGCAAGTGCATTCTGCTCGCCAAATTTTCGAAGAAGCCTGGAGGAAGCTCAAAGCGACGGAATATTGTTCGCTAAAGATTCGCTGCATCGTGAAAAGAAATACGAGAAAAAACGAAAGAATGACGAAAAGAATAAAAGCAGGCAAAATAAGGAGAAAGAAGATGGCGTGTACTTGGACCAAACAAGATTGAAATCTACGCGGATACGGATCAGATGAATTCTAAGATGAAGATGGGAAAAGGGGAGACGAAAGTCGAACGGTGGGAAGGGAGGCTGCGGTGGCGAGAGTGCGAATGCGAAGACGAGGACCGAACGAGAGGAAGCGGAAGGGGAGGCTGCAGGCAAAGCAAATGGAAGTAATAAGTCCAGTTCCTTTTTTCCCATATGGAAATTCCAATCTGGTGCTGGAATCTCAAAGAGTGTGTTGGTGCCGTGGACCTGGAGAAATCCTCCCCCTTTACTCTCGTTGCTTCTTAGCTTTACGTGTCCTTTCAATACTTTCATCCGGCAGATAATTTCCCTGGTCCTGAGCAGCGTTGCAGTCATTTCCGAGCGAAGCATCGACCGGGACATTCGATACCTGCAGGCAAACTGAGCGTCGAGCAACCTGAGACTGATGCTCTCTACCTTCGTAAGGACTCCCATCCCATTTCTTGCTATTTTTCACGTTTATGCTCTCACTCGAAGCAGACGCAGCATAATAGCAATAAACGAAAACACCATTAACAGATCCACGGAAAGCAGTATCGAAGGATATAACGAGAAGCAAACAGATTCCGGATAGGTAGCTACTCTCCCTCTCTCTCTCTCTCTCTCTCCCCTCTCTCTCTCCCTCCCTCTTTCTCTCTCTAAAAGGCTCGCAGCCCTCGCAACTCCCTTTGAGCTTCCGTCGGTTAATGAAATACGTGACCGGAGCCTCTGTCATAATCTAAAACACTTTATTCGTAAACCGAGCTCTCCAGCGAGAACGAGGAACCAAAAGGGATTGTGTTACAGGGCTGCAGGAGTCTGTGCCTGCATAATGAGCAGCGGACTTCTTGCATCGTCAAGAGCTTCTGTGTCTTTGCGGTGCCTACGGAACCTTTAGGTTGTGGCCGCTTGTGAGGACCCAACGATATATAAAGAACCTTTAGGTCCAGGACAAGAATGGTTCACACTCTCGGAGACATCAACGGGGATTCATCGCGAGTTCTGCCCGGACGAAAACACAGAAGCAAAAGCGAATCGAAGCAGTCGGACTGCTGGTGAAATTAAAAGGGAAACGCGGATATGAGTTACGAAGGTTCGTCCTATGGGATGGAGGATTGAGCTTCAGGACGCGTCTTCGTAACGCAATATTGGCGCAGCCCACTGGAATACCAATAGAGGGTTGGAAACTCGGAGAGAGCAGCGGAGAAGGGGGCGGCATTTGGGAGGGAGACTTCGTGTCCTCAAGATGGGTGACGACGTCGGCTTCGGCGTCGGCGACGTTCTTTCTCGAAAGGGCAGCCAGTTTCCTCTCGCTCCCTTCCACATCCTCTACTCTAGCCTACGGAGGGTAAAGTACCTATATACCTATGCGTCCTTAGTACGAAATGTAAAACTCGTGTCGAAAGTTCGAGAAGAAGAGTGGAAGAGCGGAAGAGCCGGGAACGCCACTGGGAGTGAGTGAGTCGAACGGGGTTGAGGTTGAGGTCGAGGGTGAGAGTCTGAGACTAAGGGATGCTCTCTCTAATGGTCGGAAATAATCGAATGACCTTGTTCGACAGGGGCGCCAATTTCTTAATTCTCCGCTCTTCTCAGTTCGCAGCCCTCTTTACTTTTTCTACTTTTATTCCCCGTTCTCTTTCACGAGCTCCTTTGCTTCTTCCCCTTTTTTTTTTCACCGACAAAGTAATCCACGGGAAGGAACAGGTGGCACCGCCTCTGGAGAACCACGCGAGGAAACAATTCGGAACTCTAGAAAGAATTTACGGACTTTATCATAGTCCTGCAGTTATCGTATCTCGCACTTTCGTAAGAGTCATTGGAATCAGTGAGAACGATATTGCGCGCATGCCCTGGCTGCGAGGAAGCCTCGCGACTCGCGTTTCAGTTTTTACACTAGGAGAATAATTTAGCAAACCGGTTTGATCGACATACAAGTAGATTTGCATTCCGATGGAGCGCCGCGCTGTTCTTATGGAGGAATCGCAGCCAATTGTGGTCCTGAGGCTGAATACGTACGAGAACACGCGCCCTTGCGCAATGTATCTTAAGCGAGTCGTGCGATTACTGGTCGCTCTTGTGGCCCATCTGCTGATTTCCATGAACGCGTCGAGACGCAAAGGTTACTTCACCGTCGAGTCTAGAAATCGTTCGATCCGGACGCGGCATGAAACCTCGATAATTCCTTGCGGTAACAACTTTAAAAGTTTCCATCCCTCGGGTGTTCTCGCGACCTGACTGGCGTCAGCGGGTCCTGCCTGCGGGAGGTCTCGTCGGAAAGGGCTGCTGCGAGAGGGCCGGCAGTTTCTCTCGCCCCACGTGTCATGAAATATGTCGCGATTTACACGCGAGATTGGCGTCATTGGCGCCCAGGGACCGAGCGTGCCCACCCCCCACCCCACATGCTCAAGCACCCCACTCGTCGCTCACGCCCTCTTCTTCCTCTTTATCGCTCCGGCCCGCAACCGGGATCAAAAAAGCATTTGGAAAATCCGATCCGTGAAATGGCTGCGGGATTGCTGTGGGGGAGGAGGAGGAGGAGGAGGAGGAGGATGAGCGATGAAAAATCGAAAGGAGCGTCGACACCGACGCCAAACTACCTGCCTATACGTACACGCAGGTATTTCCATCCAGGCGAAATATTTCTGGTTCGAATTGGAGGTGGGGGATGGATGAGGGTGCTCTATAGAGAATCGGTCGGCTCCTTGCGACACGGAGGGTGGTTTTCGAGTCTCCCTTTCCATCCCGTTGGGGTTCTATCTGCCAAACTTGAGAAGCCCCGCAGAAACTTTCCTGGGCAATAAAGAGGCAGAGACCGGAGGACGTCTTTAATGATCGGCAGCCGCGCCGGTATTACTCTAGGAAACAGATGCGAGGGACGAGACAGCCATTGCCACGTGCTTCTCCGCACGGGTTCTCGATTACAACTTTTTCCATCGTTCCTCATTGCTTCCGTCTTTTCTTTCGTTCTTCCTCCCGTCTCTCATAATTTTCCACCAAGCTTAGCATCGTCGTCGCCTCGACGATGCTCTTGCTGCGCCTGGCGATTCTCTTCTATTCTCTTTGACGTCGCCGAAAATACGACGAGATGGTAATACAGTAATCGTCCTCGTCACTGAAGATGCACCCATTTTCCATTAGCCTCACGTCCGTCCCCTTGGCAGTTATCTGCCACCCGTCAAGCTTCATCAGCATTCGCATCTCGCGGCGCGCGCCGTCGCAGATTAATTCCTCTGTAATATGGAAATGCGCATCGGTCGAGTTGCGTCATTCACCCACCGGAATACACCAGAAACGGGCATAGACCCGTATGATTGGTTTAGAGATTGGCTCGACTAGCCGTGCTCGTTCCAAGTACCGGCACCCCCCCCCCCCTTCCGCCATGTATACGTACAGCGTCACCGCGTACCGCACTATGGCCAAAATCCTCAGGATCAGAGAGAATCTCTGGAAATACAGTAACGGCAAAAAGTCATACTGTCACTCGTGCAGGATAAACAGTTTCCTCAGCCTATGGAGCGGCGAGCCCTACGGCTGCTATCGGACAGCATCCGGATCAGGGCGTCGCTCGTTCGATCAGCATTTCGTGGCAAATGAGCAATAGATCGGGACGCAGGACGCAGGGTACGTTGTAGATGTAGAATACACATGGCGTAATCTACAGCGTGACTATCAGTCGTAAGTCAATAATAAAGCCCTTGTTCCGCTCGAGTCATAATGGCCCCAGTGAATTATCCATCGTAGGGCGCATTGTCCTGCTGCCCTTCGGCCGGAATAGAATTGTCCGTGCTTTCATCGAAATGCGCCTAGCTTGCCCTCTGCGTATACCACCTGTATATGTATTAGCGAGTAATTCAGATGGATTTTCGGTTTATTCGGCGAGGATTCATTTGGACGCTCCTCATTTTTATAATTATACCGAGTCCCGCAGTAACTCCGCTAACAATAAGTCTATCTGAGTTTATAAGTTCTTCGAATTTCCGTGCATCCCTTGCACATTCTCCACCCTGTTCATTCTCTCCCATCGTCACTCGCGCGACTGCCGACCGTTCGCTCTGCTGTCCAGCCTGGCTACTGTCTGTTTCGACAAAAGGGAGGAAGTGCAAGAAAAACACAATAGAAAAAGAAAATAAAGAAGAAGAGGAAGAATAACAGGACTGCGAAAGTAACTGCACTTAAAACCCAACTGACATTTCTGCCTCATTCTTCTCCTCGGAGATACGTTATATTGGCAAACTGCCTGCTGCCGTGAGCTGCACTGCGCGGATCCGAAGAACAAGTTCCAAGCAAATTGAAACTAGAAAGATAAGCTTCTTAAAAGATCCTTCGAATCTCACACGTTGGCACGCCTGGATGCGCCTCTCATTGGACGCGCACGCACAGCGAGCAGAGCACCGCGATTCCGGGTGTGCGAAGATCAAGCTGTTGCAGGGGATCAAACCGATAGGATTTCTTGAGCACAGCCATTCGCATTCGGATATCTGCAGTGGACGTGGTAATGGTAGAGATGGATGCTGATACGTGAGAAGAATAAGGGTTCAATTGCGAGACAGAAGCGGCGTGGGCAGTGGCTCTTAAAAATTCAAACGGAAGTTCGATAACGAATCTGCGTTTGACATGGTTACGTCGGTGGTCCTGCAGGACTCGGAATCAATCCCAGCCCCATCCTGCTGGTCTGTCGCACCGAAGGCACGGGGAGGCGCACTCCATTCAAGAGCACGGCCATTGTACTGTTTGATAACAATCGGTAGCAGACATTTGATCGAGTCAATCGATTGCTTTCCATGGTTCTTCTGAACGCGACGAGAGTAAGAGAGGCGACGGATGGGTTGGGACTGTGGGACTTTCGAGAGAGACCAGCAGGAAGGGGAACGAGAGGAACGGCTGGCTGCTCCCCAGAGAATCCTCGGAGTCTTCGCTACGGTAACGTGGGTATGGCTCCAGGCTCATTTGAATCCTGCGCTCAATAATGTCCCTTGGGAACTTTGAAATACCTCGAAGCCTGATGGAATTTTTTATCTTTCGTTCTCGAACCCACAGCGGGATTCCGGAGCGACTCCAGGAGTCTCCGTGTGTCAGAGTTCTGAGTCTTAGCTCGGAAAAAGTGAGGAAAGTCAGGTCAGGGCAGCCGTACGTGGCAAGAGAGTCCCGGGCACTGAGGTCGGGAAGTTAGAGAGCATCGTGCGCCTGGAGGGTCCTCCTCGTGCTCTGGGTACTTCGGGGGTTGGGGTTAGAGGTCGGGAAATTAGTTTAGTTATGCGCCTGGCAGGGACGCGTCTCTAACTCTCTACGTTTCTACGATGAACCCAAGTCGGCCGGGCACGTACAGTTTCACGCTAGACGCTCCAGTAGGATCCGCCTTTATATTTACGCGAGAGCGCGGCGAGGTCGTCAAAGATTCCGCAAGGAACGCCTGGAGGATGAGCCCCGCTGATTGTCAGCCGCTTCAACTTCCGCTTTCAAGAATACCATACACCCTACTGGCATACGTGTGCGTGACCCCTCTGCCGTTTTGTTCAATCAGGAAGCTTCAGTTTGGTTACCTGAGAATCCTCCTCCGTAAAGATGGCGTCGAATGCGAACATCTTAGGCGCAGCCACCGTTGGTCTGCGATCCTCCGCCGAATTTGACTGACCGGATGCTGGGTCCACCAGGGTGACCTGCTTCTTCCGTTTGTCAGCATTGAAGAAACTTCCACTCTCGCCTGATGAAACGCGCAGCATCACTTTCACCTGAAATGGAGAAAAGCGGGAGGATTATTATAGGTAGGCGACGCAGGCGATATGGAAATTGATCTATCACATGCACGCTTCAATATTCCAGGATTAATTTTCTTTCGACGAGAGGCTCGGCGAGCAGCAACAATGCCCCCACTAAAATGGTCTAATGGATAATTTCTAGGCATAATGAGATGGCAACAACAATGCTGAATTAAATTACAATCGGCCCGTTAAACGAGCCGCCAATGGAGCAGTACCCTGGGGATACTCAAGTATACTCTAAAGTTATTAGTTCATTAAATTCGACTGATTAGAAGTTTGGCACATGGACAAAGGGTTCATCCCTCGGACCATTCAGTCGCCAAATTTACATTTACCAACGCAAGCACGGACTTTCATTCGGTAGATGAGAATTTTAAGGAGCGACAGGTGAATCGCGACGGGTACACATTTCTGATTCAGGACGCGCTTCAAATACTTTGGTCTCCTTATCATTGTTCCGGTGTCAAGAGCTGCCAGATTCTCTGGTAAAATCGATAGAACCAGAGTTAGAGAATATCCGGGAATAGAGACTAATTAGGCGGTTTAAAGGTACATAGTAGTCGACCGGCTGAGTCCGTGACTCCTTAGGATCGAGCGCAATGAGACGGAGGGACGACTGGATCACGAGGAGAATACGAGTGGAGCGATGTACACGTCTGGTATCGGTAGCTTCGTTCATTATCTTCGAGAAGCCAATCGAAGATGCTTCGATGGACTCTCTCTCTCTCTCTCTCTATCTATCTATCTTTCTATCCTATGGCTCAGAAATAATTTGAGTAGCATATAGAATCTCTTCGGGAGACGCAGACTGTTCCTTCGACCAGCAGCTGTATTTACTCCTCGATCGTGCTATCCTCTCAGAGATATACAGACAGGTATATTAGCAATATAGTTTCTTCCCTCCTTCTTCCACAGCAGTGGAACTCGATTCGAGGAAACTTTCATAAAGGCATATCGATCCTTCCTTATCTGTTGCACTTGTCCTTCCAGGAGGCACACCGCACCGCGAACGAGTCCTTCTCTTAAGTGAAAACCTAACTGGTGTATAGTATGCAAAATATTGCGCCGCGGTGCACGTCGGGTTGCCAAGCATTGGCTGAACTCGTAAACAGAAGAGTCGAGAGAATCAGGAAATCCCCCCCCCCCCCCCCCAATGGAAACCCAGAAAACTCAGAAGCCCAGAGCCATTGAAGCTTGTCGGCTATCTGTTTAGAAAATTAGGTGTGGACATTTCCTTAAGATTGCAGGTCACGGTTTGGTTTCTCTGCATAGAGGAGCCTGTGCCACCTCGTAGAAACGTCTAGGCACCTAGACGTAGAGTATGGAACTGGAAAAGAATCCGATAGCGCAATCGAGGTACCGGAAATAAAGCAGCGTCTCCATGGAGCTGCTTTTATTTCTGTTGGGGCGTCTCGGGAAAAAAATTCAGATAAAGAATTGATCCATGGACAAAGTAGAATGATGAATCAGTGATCCGTCCTGTATCTAATATTTTAAGCCAAGGTTGCGCACGCAGCTAGTCTATCTACTACAGCGCGTACTCACCTGAAGAAAATGATGCCATGAGGAGATACGTAACCGATTACCTATATGTATTGCGGTTGTCCAGACGCCCGAAACGTCGACTAGTCGAGCAGACGTTAAGGGAAAATGTCCCGATAGTTTAGGATCTATCGTCAGCTGATGTCCGTTCGGTCATTCCGATATTTAGAAACTTATTGAGCATTCAATTGCGAGTCGGTTTTGAGGGTCAGCTCGGTTTCGACCGATAGGGCCTTTCGTTAGGGACTACTACGGCAGCACTGGCCAGCGGCAAACGTCATAACCGCCATAACCATCAAACTTCGGTCAAGTAGTTTCGAAATGGACCTGGCTTTATTGCCACTGTTGTCAGTTTTATACCCTATTCACCTCGTCTCGGGGGAAGTGAAGCATTAACTTGAATTTAGGCTCTGAGCTATGAATTAATAGAACAGATTTAGAGTTTGCGATATAATTTATTAGTATATTAATTTTGGTTGCATCATGAGCCAAAGGTTTGTGTTGCGGACCGGAAGAATAAGAAAAAAGTGAATTCAAGCGATTAGACGCATTAACGTTCGCATTTTATAAGCTTTCATCGCGAAATAAAAACCTTGTCGAGCTAAATTTTGGCTCGTAAACCTGGCCGCGTAGGGTGAGATTTAAGGGGGTTCAAGCCGAATTAAATTTCAGAGGCTGTCGTGTCGACTGAGGGGTAGGTAGGTAGGTTGCTCGCTCTTGAAAATTAATAATAAAAGTTTATACGGGTGGCCTACGAGAAATCAGAATATCACGATTCCTTAAAAGGTGAGAATTATTTTGCCTCTATGTGATCTGTTAATCAGAATGAAACAGACCCTGTTCTAGCTGGGCCCATTTTTAATGTGCCGGCGTCAAACTGCATAAATATTTGATGCCGCTCGTCAATGGTTATTATGCACCATTTTACGATTTTGCTGCTTCGTCACTTCGGATATAATGGAACACATCTCAAATTCCATGCAAATTTTCTATTGCACCCTATCCGAGACTCTGATACGCCCCCCCCCCTCCCCCCTGGGACGAGCCGTATGAGCAGAAAACACGATTGAGAACCCGGGCTGCTTCGATTCCAGAGAGCTTTTCTTAAAAATATTCATTTCAACCAGCGAATGCTTTCCTTCCATGGTATTTTTTGAACTTTCCGAAGAATCAGAGTTCAGTAAAGACGTCTGAATGTTTGTCCTCGTCCTATACTTTGTATGCTGCTGCCAGCGCCGTCTCGTCACCGCTAGGCTCCCGCGACAGCCTTTGACTTTTGGGCTTTGACCAACTACCAACACTCTTCTTTCTACTTTTGATCTAGCAATGATTGCAGATTGCAATGAGAATGAGACGCGACGAAGGAAGTAATGCCAAAACGAAGAGAATAAAGCCCTCGATACAATGAAGTTCCCTTCCGTGCTAAGTAGGACGTACAAGGAGGAATCACTACGAGGAGAAAGAAGCGTCAGGATTCGAAGCGACATCCGCAGACAGTGAGACTGGCGAGACTGGCGAGACTGTCAGGCGCTGCTGTTCCGATTCGCTTCAGATTCGCTTCGAATCCGCGTCGGATTCGCTTCAGAAGAAAATACTAGATCAGATGTTTTCGGCTTTATCTTTCTTATCCTACATTAGTTGCGCCAGCAGCGGTTTGACCGAGCAGCTGACAGCAAGCATCTCTGACAGTAACGTCGGAGAAAGTTCCTACATGTCGCAATGGCAAACGGAATTATCCGATGATTTCAGATAACCTAAATAATCTTGGTGAGCGAGGGTCGGAGCAACCCCTTCGTTAAAGCGGTAGTAATAACATCATTGGATGGCTCGAGGCGTTCTGGAAGGCAGTGAGGAACGACGGGGCGGTTCTCCGCTGCTGGTATAGCTGGTGGAACACGTACGCATCGATCCTACTGGAACAGCATCAGGTAGCTTTGCCGTTCAGCAGTAGTAATAGCCCCTCCCCCTCCCCCCGAAGCAGCACGACTCGAAGAGCTGGCTTGATATCACGACTTGTATCTAAATATTTCGCCTCCGGCCTGCGCGACTCGGTGGCCGGAATTTATGCCGGCTGAAGGGTGGCAGCACGACGAAGGTTTCCCCACGACGGTGGAATTTGAATCCCGAAATGGGTCAGGGGCTGCTGCAAGTGGCACGCAACAAACTCCAATGTCATTTCAAGCGCAGGAAAATGTATTCGGTAAACGTATCGTCCTCGACTCCCTCGACTCCCTCGACTCCCTCTCGTCGTCCTCGCGCTTCCCGAACTTTTATTACCGTTTCGGGGATTCATATTGCGGTCGAAACGAGATAGCGATAACGCGTACGCGAGGGGGAAACCAGAAGAGGAAGGAAGATGGTGACGACTTACTGCAACAGAGTTCGGGAGGTGCAGGACACTTTGTTCCGGTGTCGGTCTAGAAAAAAGATCATTGCCAGGTAAGAGAGTGGACTCGCGGCCTTAGAGGCCGATCGAAGGGAGCGCGCGCTGCGCCAGCAGTTAGGGCTTGTCAGTCGGAGCGATGGCAGGAGCGCGTGTCTCACGCCATCTTATACCACGATGCGGCGTACATAGAACAATGTGATGCCGTAATGGCTGTATAATGCTGTTACGTGTTACGCTAATATTGCGGTGTCAAGCGACGTGGAAAGGTACAAGTTTAAATACTTGCTTACTCGGTTACTCGCTGCTCCGCTCGGGTGCACCGGGGGGCGAGGGGGGGGGGGGGGGGGCCACCCACCCACCCGTAAACACTTTTATTCGCCCTTGAAAAATTATTCGACTTCTCTTTCCTCTCGATCCTCCTTCCATTCATTTTCAGCTACAACTTTCATTATGGCACTTTCAACTCTTTGTTAGAAGCCCTTTTCCTATTTCCTTTCTCTCACTGCCTTATTCATAAGCATTTCCGGTAGGCTGGTCCTAATACTGCTTACTGTCCTTACTCACTGCCAATTGGAATTACGCGTTACAGCTATTCCTCCGTTTCGCCCTTCGATTAACGAAGATCCCCCTTTTTTGCCATTTTCTTCCTACCGACTAGAAGCCAGAAATTTTGAAAATACGCGTTTCAGATTGCGCTCGAATATTCTGCAAAGAAATTTTTGGATACATAGCGGATTCTAGTTGACGCGGAATTCCGTTAGCCCAACGAGAAACGATGCTAACCGAATTCGCAGCTGCGATTCGCTTCTTCGGTTCGTAAATCAACGAATCTCGCTGCTCTCGTTTCTCTTTCAATGTCATTCAGAGAATTCGTTTCTGTGCAGATAATATTTTGTCGTGTGCGAATCCGTTAAATTTAACGGGGGGCAAGTGGGGTGGAGGGAGATTGTTCCGATTAGGAGCTCTCTCAATTTATTTCTTTTCCAATAAGTCGATTGTAGACTCGTCGGGAAAATCGAACCGCCAGCAATTTGCCGTCGCGTCTCTTGACGTAACGAAAAATCACTTTGACGTCGTCGCTGTGGGAGCCCAAGTCAGGGCAAACAAAGAAAAATTGGTTTCTAAGGGTAAACCAATCTCAAGGCACTTCGTGGAGAAGAGTCTCCTGTAATCCGTTGACCTAATTTCTTACTGACGACGCGCAATGCGTCCGCCGCCCCTCTCGTCCCTTTTCCCATCATCTCTCTTCTGGGGATCCTGGATTCGGCGGCCGTCATCACGCGGAGACCTCAAAGCCAGTGAAATAAACCAAGTCCGCCCTGCTAATCCCGAATGCAAATGGCGAGGGCCTTTGAAGATCCTTATACCTTTGAGCATAATCGCGAGCGCGCGCTCTTCCCGGTTTTCGCAGATTCGCCTGCACACGCGCATCCTACGGTAGGACTACATTAAACTTCCATTGCCCTTCTACGCGAATGGGAATCTTGTCCAGGCTTTCTACTGTTGGGAAGGAAAGGCGAAGGACTCTTGAAGACGATCCTCAAAGATGAATAATTAAGACGCTCTACGAGTATCTCGGCATCCTAATGAGGCGGTTACTTTCGGTAGCAAGAGACGGACGCGTTGATCGAACTTTCGGACTCAAATGAAGTGACGTCGTCAACTCTCGACGACTCGATCAAGACGAGGCGAGTCTCGGACGACGTATCTTCCGATAACTTTCGTTCCCTTGTGTTTCTCTCTACTATCCCGATGGGAATCTGCATCGCAAACTAGACTATCACTGTATCTCATATTTAAAAGCCGAAGCTTTCGTTTCCATACTAAATGCTTACGAGGCGTCAGGGGAACCGGAAAGCAGAGTGTCGACAGGAACCGAAGCCGTGTCGACTCTTAGTCTCGTGCATCTGCATCCTGGATATTTCATCAATTGGTGCTTTTGTATTTTTTTTTAAATTTCATTACGCGTCCGGTCGAGCGTCGCGGCGCCAAGGTCTCGGTGTTTGGTCATAGTCTGACGGATCGTGAAAATGGCAATAAATGAAAGGGACCCAGGACCGCTTAGCATATTCATGCACAGTCATCCAGAGTTTTCCGGTGTCCGAACAGGATCTTGCCTAGGTACCTTTGCATATTCATAAAGAGTGATGTGGTTGCGATGTTTCCATTATGCTGGTTGGCTAATTTCCTGAGCTACGGTGGAATTGAACTTGGGCTTGGGTATCCGGCAAGGGTTGCGCAAGAACGCCAAAGGGATTAAATCAGAGTAGTACGATGGCGATCGAGCGCATATTTCGGAAAAAATTGCTGAAAGGTATAGCAAGCCCAAGATTCACTTAAGCCTATGGGACAGCTTATATCTATACTATTTTGCAAACTCTTCCTGCATATAATAATTGGTTGTCAATGTTGAGTTTATAAAATACCTTATCCATTCGGAACACCAATTCAATTTCTCAATCGTAAGATTCTTCTTAAACTGCATGGATCCAATGAATTCGTTTTTGGTTTAAATAAAAGTCCATATTCGCTGAGGTCTCGCGAGTAGTTACGAAGTTGGGTGGCAACTCGTTTGGCGCCGTAGGACCAACTGGTTTTACATTTAATACATCCAGCGATGCTTCGCCTATGCTGATTGGATCTTCCGATGCTGTCTCGAACTTTTGGTTGCGAGATGCCAGAGGATTCAGTAATTTTGAAAATTCCAATTCACAAGTAGTATTGTCGATTACAAAATCGATTTTTTTTTAAATAAACTTAGTCCGGACTCTTGCGGTTGCCGACCGATAATCGGATAAGGGCTACTGAAATTATAATAGAGCAGTGTTCTTCATGAATTATGAGGACGAATCGTGAGAACACGGGCAATAGAAATATGGGTATGGAAATGGATATGCAACTCGGGAGAACATGCATATAGTCTCACGTGTTAAATTTTTACGTAATCTGAATAAATCCGAGCACAGCCAGCAGACGGACTTTAGCCCACTTTCAGATCGACACGTAAATAGAGAAAAAGGTACAAAAAAAGATTTGTGATCGGTCTACCGTTCTGCCCGCATTTCGGAGGAGTATCGAATGATCGGTGTGCCGCGCGCGTGCCAGTCCGAATCCCGGATACGAGGGTGGATTTGAAAAATTCAAGGGTTTCGGATTTCGTAGCGTTATTCGACGCTGGGAAAATAATTTTCAAAACCAATTCCGCTACCAATGAGTGGTCCAGCAGGCATGACACATACATACGCAGACGCGCGATCCTCCCTCTTTTTCTCCTGTCTCTCATTCTCCAGCGCGTTCACCGACGCTGCGTCACTTTATATTTTAAATTCATCCATCTGGATTATGCAGAGCGCGTCCGTTGAAAAATTGATTCGATTGTTCGAGCGCAAACAAAAATACGCGTCCTGACGAAAAACGACGCCCCCAGAGTTTTTGGCAGAGAGAGAATCGCGCGTGGCCAAATGAATTCGAGTGGAACCGATGCTCGTGAAAGCAGGAGGTCTCCGAGGAGCGTCAATACACACAGAGAGAGAGAGAGAGAGAGAGAGTGAGAGAGAGAGAACGAGAGAGAGAGAGAGAGAGAGAGAGAGAGAGACACGTGGGTGAGGACGAGCTGGGAAATTGCAAAACTGAGAGGCAGCCGCGCTAACGAAATCTCGTTGCCAGGTGAGTGGAGGAGAGGGGAGCACAGGAATAGCCCGTGTCGTTTCTTTGAGCCGCGCGTGGAAGATGTACCTGCCGTTCGCATGGTGAAACCGTTAATTAGCAGAATCGTGCAAATCTCTGGTAATTGGTTATAGAATGACGAGAATTACGAAAACGAGACACGTCACTCGCACGTAGCTGACGCACACGGAGAAATCCCAGTCACACACAGGCCCAGAGATGTGTGTCCTTCAAAGTACACAGAGAGTGGTTGCACGTACAAGACAGAGAGGAGCACAGCCTCCCAGTGACGTCAAAGAGAAAGATTAGAGTTGATTCTCGTTTAATGAGGCGCAACGACGTGCGCCTCGTTTCGCGTCGACCTCGAATTTCGCTTTTCATCAACGTCGTAGGTAGGAAGCGGGGTGCTCCTCAGCAACCCGTGCTTCAATAATTTGAAAACAAAAAATCCGTCAAAGAACTCTTTCATTGGGAAATCCAAGCTGCACACCCCCTCTACCCACCCTCAAAAGAGTTCTAGATATTCTGATTACGCGCTGCATAATCCGTTCATTAATTCTCCCAGCTAATTGAGGGGTAAAACTGGGTCGACTGGACAGAGCGATGCTGCACCACTCTGGCAACGCAGTCCTTCGGGAAGCTAAAGAGCGAGCAAGATGAGTGGGGCAAGAGCAATCAACAGGGGAGATCACTTTTCTCTGTGCTGAGCGAGTCTTATGTCATCCTCATCGTCACAGTGTAGACGGCATCGCAGCGTAGAGCGTGCTGTAGGTAGTTCCTATGGCGAGCGATGACACTGGGAAACGGAGCGTTCTCAAACGGCATGTTCTCTCCTTTATTCTGCTTATTTCCCCCCCCCCTCTCTCTCTCTCTCTCTCTCTCTCTCTCTTTTGCTAGCTCTGCAACATGCTGAGCCATTTCTACTCTCAGGTGCCTGTTTTGTTTTCATTACCGAGAGCTGTTTACTCGCAGAAAATCCCACTCGAAAATGGCTGCCATATACACACTGCAGGCCAGAATGGGAGGAGGACAGGGAGGGTTTGCGAATTCACCAAGGAAACCGAACCCATGTCACGCAGAACGAAACCAAATCCCTCGGGAAGTTGAAGGACACAACAGCGCGCGAGGGGATACTTTTGGTACGATCCATTTTTGTTTCCATCACCTTTCAGCCGATCTCTCCTCTCTATCCCCCCCCCCCCCCAACAGATTATGCCCGAGGACATCAGGTCGACACACGGTGTAATCTGAAAAATTACGATTTTATTCATGAAGCCTATATCGCCGCACTCGCATCGCCTGCGAACCTGTGAAAATCCGAGCGACGTTAAACCCAACGATTCAATCCCGATCCGTTTTAAATTCGATTGAGCCTCTGGCAGTGCGAAACCATTTTTCACGCGAAAACGATTTATCCCGATCGAAGATATGGCGACCGGTTCGAGTTGCGATAAGGCCAGCCTTCGCTCTCATTGCATCGTACACTCTGCAGCGATTCGCATTTTGCGATTATTGATAAATTTAACGCACAGACGAAGAATGAGACGCAACAAGGGAGGCAGAGACTGCGGAAGGGCTTAAAATTGGCGCACTGCGCATGAAACTTGCTCAACTTTTTGTCAGAGTCAATGGAAGCGAGTGGAATGATTCCAGGTAACCTGGTTCTTTGATGAAATAACAAGTGGAAGCTTGGTTGTTAATTAGCGAAATCCTTGCAGACACAGCGACGCTGCCGTTTCTTCCGGGGCGAAGCAAGGACAGCGCGTCATTACTCTTAATAGAGAAGAGGGTCGACCCGCGTGCACAGCCCTTGGAACACTCTGGAAGGTTCAACCCTTCCCGGTTTCGCGATGAGAAAATATGGAGTAAATTATTAATAATTAGGGCTCCGTGTTATTTAATAAGCGAGCATGTCCAATTCTCGAGAAATACTCCGGGCGTCTTGCGAATGTGCTTATAGGAATCTTCCTGGGGAACTTGTCTACCCACAAACGAGAGTGGTTCCTGGTGGGTGTCAAGTGGCTGAGTGCACACTCTACGGCTCTACGGCTCTACGGCTCTACGGCTCCCCGAGTCTCCGGCTCACCGCGCCAGGATCAAATAAATGTCGCCCGTCCGGCAGAAAGAATAGAAAGAACAGAAAGATAGCGTCGCGGCGGACCAAACGGAACGCGCGGGGCATCCCGTTGAATTTTTAAAGAGCGCAGTTAGTAACAAGTGAAGTACAAATGGCTGGCGCCTTGGCCTCTCAATTATTCAGTCGAGGTCACGTTAAATATTGTATAACGATGCGCAGACCTGAGTTCACCGAGTTGAATTCCGTGAGACTTTGCGCACCCCCAGCGCCCAATCAACGTATTCCAGATGCCGCCGGTGCATAGGGAATCCTCCAATTAAATAAGGCTACCCTTCTCACCCTAGGCTACCACCTTCTTGTATTACTTTTGCACATCCGCGCCCACCCCTCGTCGTTCTACGAAAGTTCGACCTTGTCTGCACTGACCCACTTTGGAATTGAACGCGCATCGCCGCACCGTACATCGTTAGAGTCAGCTATCCCCCCCCCCCCCGTCTTCGAATACATTGAACTTCGGATAGACCCAGGGGGTTCGTGACTTCCGGTAGGCAGCCGAGTGTCTCGATGGTTACGTCACTCGAAGGATCGAGGGGTCCAGACGGAAGGAGCATCGGGTGGCTTTTTTGAGAAGAGTAGTAGTGGGTCAGGGGTTGCGGCCGACGGGGGGGAGGAGGCACGGGAGATCGTTCGGCCGAATGTCCCGACCCCCACGCGAATAAGATCAGGGGTTAAACGTTTATGTCGTTGTCGCAGGAATAACCCTAGAATAGCACATGGTGTCGCACAGTGCCGAGGGTCGGAGGTTTGCAGCTTCTCTGGTGAGAATTATTCGCGAGGGTAGATCCCGGTCTTCCGATAGCCACGACAAATTTCAAGAAAAATATGCTGCCTCCTGGTGCTCCGCTACGGAAGCCCTTCTACCGTCGGTAGCACCATGGCTAAATGGTGATGAGAAAAATATCTAAACGTAGATCATGTCGGACGAGAGCAGAGATTCATGACAAGAGAACGAGCAAGGCTACAGCGGCAGCTTTCGGGTGATTCGGGAAGACGAGCTATCCTACGGGAGTCTTAACTCCGGAGGCCAGGAGTCGGTGCGTTGCGCGCGAGGCCCGTGGGCCAATAAAAACGGCAAGGAATTACGAAAGAACTTAACGTCTTCGCAGCCCAGGGCACTTACGGCTGAGGTGGCTCATAAGTGCTGCCAGGTGGACTTTATCATCGGCAGTTACTCCTAGTGCTCCCTTTTTCTTTTGCTCAAACTCGACAAGCAATTCAAGCAGTTTCGAGTTCTTCGCGGGGTAACAGCTGCAACGGCGATGCCAACTCTGTCAGTTATGACAGCCGCGCTCCTGCACGCCATCAAAAACTGATACGAGAATAGCTGTCGAGGGAGAGACGCGAGTCTCGCTCGCTCACTGATGTTTGCCCAACGGGTTTGTTACACGGACGATCGATTCGAGCGATTCGAAAGATTCGAGCGAAAACCAAGTGAATCCCTTTCGTGTCGGAGTCGCGGCAGCCTTTGATCGTTTTCATTTAACGCTACTTTTGTTTTTTCTTTTTTTTCAGTCGACGCCCACACGCTGCTACACCCATTACACATATCGCATCCGTCGGCTTTATCCTGCAGCCACTTATTTCGGGAAAGGATTTTCCTCCAGCTTTTTTTTTTTCTTTCCTTCTCTCCTCCTCCTCTTCTACGAGCCATCTCGGAAATCGTTTCCGAGCGACGTCGGTTTTACTTTATAGCCTCGAGTGCTTTGAACTCTGCATGCCTTGTTTACCTCGACTCGCAATTAATTGAGGAACCGGGTGGGCTAGAATTTTAGGCTCGGAGAGCGTGCGACTCCTGACGGGCGGGCCAAACGGAGGTAGATGAGACGCGTGGCGACTGGGCAAACTTAAAGATGCCTGAAGGGTAGGCTCCATTTTTCATTTCAATACGAAACTTTTTCGAAGAACATTCCTGGGGCAGGAGAGACTGATCTTTCGGAAATATATATTTCCGGCATCGGACTTGTTACCCTTATTCGCAGAGATCTTTTATTACACTCCTTCCGTTCTTTACGGAATCCCGGCGCACCCTCCAAGCATTTCTCTGTTTGTTTTTTCAAATTGATCGCTGAATAATGCATTAAGCGGCTCCCATGAATTCATATTAAATATTTCACACGGACTGAGCAATTTTAATTTTGTTTATGCCTGAATAATCCGTCCGCAGATAAGCTCAGCAATCAACCCCAAAGATATCCTTCTGCTATGAATAACGCTCTTCATTGAAGTAAGGTAGGTACGATCGCTTGAAGCGATCGCTATAGGGTCACAGTCTTGTCAACTATTGTGAACAGGACAGTCACCGGATGTTCCTAAGATCAAGGCGGAGGCATGCAGGCGCAGAGTCGAGCTGCTGCCCGCTTCTTCCGTAAATCGCAGTGCTTATTGCCATTTCGGCAGGTTGCAGGAAGAGCAGAAGGAGGAAGGGAATTGTAGAATAAAAGTGCGGAGGAGCAAGAGAATGCGAATAAAGAACAACTGCTCCGCGGACTCGCAGTTCGCCACGAGTGCTGCTTCCTCTTATTAGATTCGCCAGGCGAGACTCTACATCATCCCTCGACACTTATTGACTCTTAGCCCCGAATTGAAAAGTAGCTTCGCACCCGCACAAGCCCATTTATAACACGGCCCTGAAGCAGTCAAAGTACCGCTCCACGGGCCGCTACGAAAGGGGATGAAAAATAGCTCGAAATTTTGGAAGCCGAGGGTGTCGGCTCGACTTAATAAAACGCCGACTTATCACAGAGAGGCGCATTGAAAAATGCCCGACTGCACTCCGGCCCTCGGCTGCTGTCTGTCTCTATTATCGCGTTATCTGGACGCAACTTGGAAAAATTACTCAACTACTTTGGCTCTACTTCACAGATGAGTCACAATTTACGCTCACCTAGTTACAAGGCTCCGATTGCCTCCGATCGAGAACATTTTCTCATTCCTGTCTCTTTCTCTTTCTCTCGCCGAATTAATACCTACTTGAGTTCTTGAGGTTTCTCGTTGAAGAATGATAAAAAAAAAAAAAACCGTAAAGAGTTCAGCTAACGATATAAGCCACCCTCTCCCTCCGGTGATGTTCTTTGCTCCAAGACGGAGGGATTAGGCTGCCTGAAGCACGCACGTACGTACGTACACGTTCTGCCCTGTCGCGTCATTGCACGAACACATTGGTGCACGAAAGGCACGAGGCACCAGTGCACGAATGCACGAACGTTCGCGTTGCTGCGGGATTAGCCGAAGCTCTGGAAAAGGCCGTAAATTGTCTCCTCCCAGACTAAACAGCGATACGTGCATCATGGGCAAATGAGAATTTCATTTGGCCTCGAATCGAGACAGCACGAGAAACTTCTTGGCCGACTACAGAAATCTCTCTGTCTCACACACGCGCGCGCAATGCGTCAATTCGCTATTGAGACTTTTGCCACGCAATTATGTTAAAGTAAGATATTTTCTGGTGAAATTTTAAATCCGAAGGACCGCAGCAGAAAAAGAAATTCGAGTCTCGAACAAAAAGCACGAAAGGACTTTTCAGCGTGGCAAGATAAGATCGACGTCTAGCGTCTAGGCCGGTGCCGACGGATTACGCAGAAGGAGAAACGAAAGGCACGTACGCACCGGTGGCAATCGGGATTAAGAGACTTTAACGGGGAGTTTAAAGTCGACGTTTCGGCGGTCGCTTCTGGCTTATTCGATCCGCCATCAGGAGGCTCGGGACAATTAATTCCAGCTAATTGTCCGTCTGTCGGCAACAGAGGATCCTCGGGTAGTGAAGTTCTAATAAACAAAGCGAATCCACTCGACGCGTGCCAACTGTCTTGCTGCGAGTGTCCCAAAGTCGGGCGCGACCCAGCCTTGTTGCAGCATCCAGGGAAAACGGTAGACGAAGGGAATAAAGGCGATGGGGGGGTCCCACTTTCATTAACACAGCGGCTAAAGAGTCAAACGTCTTCGGTTGGCGAAACATGTGAACAACTAAGCGGAAGCTTTTAGAAGCACAAGGAGGCGTCCAGTCGCGGAATGGAAAGGCGCGCTTAAAAATGCAGGAGATTTTTTTTCCGCGAAGAAGATTTTTCTGGTTGTGAATCAGCAAAGGGATCGATACGAATGCAAGAACAGCAGGTGCCTTGGGAAAAGGGTAAAATTGCGGCGGCGCATCTCACGAGGGTGAGAATGGTGAAAGTATTTGGCAGAGTGTGTGTGGAAAATTCCGGGACGTCGGCTACCTCGACAATGGACGGGCTGCTCTAAACGGCTCTTCATTGAATAGTGCGGCACCACCCTGGGGACCTGGAGACCCGGAGACCTGGAGACAACGATAAACCGACTCGTGAAGCATTCTGCGCGATCAAACACGAGCGCTGATGTGTCCAACATTCCATTCCTGACCGTCTGTTATCTGCCATGTGTCTAAAAGATCCCCTCCCCCCCCTACAAACCATGCACTCCCTTTGTGCAGTCTCAAAAAGCATCCTTCGTCTCCGGCAGTATTCCTGAGGGTTGGCCTCGTTGCTGGTGCTGCTACTGTCGGGAAACTTTGATTCGTTCACAGAGGATGGTCCAGTGGTCCAGTGGTCCAGCGGTCCAGCGAGCAACGGATTCTGCCATGCTCTCGATATTTTCCTCCTAGATACTAATACTACAATAGTTATGAGTCGCGCGCAGGACGGCTAGACGCCTGTGGCTCGAGCAGATCTTCCTCCAGCTTGCAGCTCAGCTGATGCTCCCGAAGGATAGTACCTTACTCAGCTGCTCGACTCGAACGAGAAAGGGACGTTTATTGACACGCGGATTGATAGTTTCCAGCTGTTCGCGTCTTTTCCTCGGAAGTTAAACTAAATGAGTGGCGCTTCTATCCCATCGGCCACTTGGATGTTCGATGGGCACTCAAATTGATTTGTTTCTCGAAACTGTTCTCAGTTCCTCGCAACTCCTGACGCAGTGTTCTCGACAAGCTGGTTTATTGCTTCCGAGAAGACTTCGCCGATTCGCCAATTCACCAGTTCACCAATTCACATGGGGCCCCCGCAGCTCGGCTATTCGACAGCTTCTACCGCTTGCGCGATAAAAAGCTCCGGCTCTCTCAAAATAATTCAGCCCGTTCAATCAATGTAATAGAATGGCCGCCGCCGCCGCCGCTACCGCCACCTGGCTTCATGCCCGCAAATACACTAAAGAATTGCAAGGGATCGCAATATTCCTGCGCTGATAGTACCTGGATTGCTTCTTGGCGAATTACGAGAAGACAGTTACTGGTTCGAAGAGAGTGAGCGAGCTTCGTTGATACAGGCGCATTTCCCAACGTCGAGGCAACAAAACAATTCGACGTGACTAACAATAAATGAATCATCGGAGACAGATCAAAGTTTTAGATCGTGGATGATCGAGTAGCCGAGAAATTCCACCTTCGGATAAGAGGATTCTCGTGTTCAACATCGGCTTATGCATATTGCATCGCGGCGCAGGCCTTGCTACAACACTCTCCGAAAAGCTGCCGTCGTTCGCGCCAGTGAACCTTTATTTCTTCCAATTGATATACTACAAAGTTATATTTCAGCTGATATCAATAATCACGGAAATAAACCAGGAGGATTGAAACTGTAAAACGAAAATTACTTGTAAGATGGCTGCCGTCGACGGCTCCAAGCTCTTCGGTGACACCGATACACTTCAAGCAAGTGGATTGAACATTTGGCGTCAATACTTTCTCCATCATAGCGGGGCTCCCTAGAAACGCTTCCGTTTGAGTTCTCCGTGTGCAGGGAATTTTGCGTTCGAGTAAAGTGCATCATCACCCCCCCCCCTCCACGTGTATCGGCGTCCTTGAGTCAGGCTGCAGTCGCCCTGAAAACAGCTTCAGCCGCTCCCTCGCACGATTTGCAGGTACGGGTGTGACGTTACGCAAGCCAGACGAATAGCTGCTCAAATGCAATTGAAGCGATTTGAAACGGCGACGCCAAATTTCACTTCCGGTAGACCGCATCCCGAGTAACTTTCACTAAGGATCCACAACGGATAGGATATCGACAGCAGAGCCATCGTCCACTCTTCAAGAAGGGAAGGTAGAAAGGGGAACGATAGAGGAAGATGAAGAGGACAAAGTCCATCGTCAAAAACACGTTCAAGAGAAAGGAGACTCGCGGATCCTGCACCCGTTGCTGTTTTCCTTTTCAAGGGAACGATCGAATCACGTGCATCCTTTGCAAGGATCCTGGAGGACGTGAACCAATGGTCGCGACTCTTAGAGAAAAAGTCAGTACCTGGAAATACCAGGTCACGGAATAAGTAATCGATTCTCCTCGGATAATTACGTTAGCCAGCATCGAACCAATCAGCCTTGCAATCCAGTGTAATTGCCCGTTGCGTTATACGCACGCAGATCGTTTATCTTTGCGTCTTGGACTTTGCTTTTTTTCTTTTTTTTCTTTTTTTTTCCTTTCTTCTTCAATGTTCCTTCCTCTCTTTCTCTTGTATATAAGAATATTCAATTGCGCCAAACTGCGTTGCTCTACCACGGTGCCCTATACTCGATAATGAGCGTACTTGGTCTGTTGCAAAAGCCATTAGGTGGAGAAGAAACACATAGCGACAAGAAGCTTTTTAATTTTCTATTCGCATTCGAGGATCATTCGGCTCCATGTGAAATTCTTGAGCTACACGATTCTCAGTTACACAGACTAAGAACGAGTGGAAATTCTGATGTTGCGCTTGGTCCCACCATGGAAATCATGAGAGTTAAAACTCCCTACTGATTCTGGCCGCACGTGCCTAGCTGCTCGATATATGACTCCCTCGGCTCCTCACGATTTTAGAAAAAGCGAGCGCAGGGCGATCGGGCTCGAAGGCGACGCTCCTGCAGGAGCGACACACGTCCTTCTTCTCCACGACGGCCCGAAGCTCCCACTCATTTTCCAAGATTTCCAAGAAGCCACACTGCAGGCGCAGCAGCCTCCGTCTCTTTTAGCCGGCTGTCTCGTGGCGACTGGCCGAGGCATTTTACGAGAGTTCAGGGAAAAACGCCTCGCGGTTCGAGTCTAGTATGTGGTAGATCAAGATAAGAAAGAGGAAGAGGTGGGCCGGGAGAAGAAAAAGCAACAGTGCTTATTTTTCGCTGCACCACAGGTTCCTCGGTCGGCATTTTAAATTGTTAGATCGATCCCACTTACGTCAGCAGAACCGATGAGCTTGTGTATTAATACTTGAAATGTCAAAATGAAATAATACCACAGGGTGGAGGGGTAGAGCGGGGTGCTGGCAAAGTTACGTCGATAAATCGGAACCTCCTTAGAACCTCCTTAGAACCTCTAATACCAGAAGGGTGGTTGAGCTGCTTCCCTTGCCCCCTCCCCCACCTTCCGTCTACTGTCGGGACTGTACCTATAAGTCGCTCCTTCCGCAAACGTTCCGCAACGAAACATGTTGGTAAATGCTAAACGTTCTTGGAAAGTAGCGTATATTGTTCCGAATTCAAGGGTTGGCTTCACAAGGGTGAAGGGTGAAGTGGGCGAAAGAGGGATTTAAGAAACTGTGACTATCGCTTCCGGAACTTGGCCCTTCCTGACTCGCTCGTGCATTTCCTGCTTCGCCATGTCCGGTTCTACAAGTGGAAATGCGAAATCTAATAAACGTATCGATTAAATGGCAAATTATTGTCAGAGAATGCGCATTCAATCGACTTGATGAATTACTTAGGAAGGAGGTGAACGAACACGAGGAATTGGCTACCAACCGGTATACATATAGGCAACCAGAATATAATCGAATTACGATTAAACAATTTGACGGGCTCAACCCAGACGATTCTATTCCTACGAGTCTTTCTGTGGTTTCAGTCGCTAATGGAATTAGTGGTTTGAGAATATGAGTGGCGGAAGCTGCGCCGGATTCTAATAATAGCAGCGCACGCGATCTCCGAGACTCCTCGCGTCCGAATGAATTATCCGTAAATCAAACTCGAAAATGGGAAAACCGATAAATCCGCTCCCAACCCTCCTGAACTCTGAGCGCCTGCTCTGCCTATTGCGAAGTGGTCGAGGGTGTCACGTGACACATTAATGGATAATAGGATATCGGTTACAGTGCGCGGCCATTCCCGAGATGCCCTGCGCGATCCTCCGTTTAATATCTTTTACGCTGCGGAGAATTTCCAGTATCACGTTATTCAAAATTATTCGGCTCTCAAAGGCGCCAATCGGACTCGACGGTTGTCATGCGATCGCCTTGACCAATTGGCTTTATCCGACTCGTACGATACGTCGATACGTTTCCTAATGTCATTAGATTTTATATGAAATTATACGTATCGAACGTTTCCATGAGGTTCAAAATTGTCCGAGTGTCTCGTGATCCTGTGCAACTGACTTACAGAGGGTATTACAGTGCATTTTGAAATTTCATTATAATTATAGTATAACGGATACCCGCTCAAATTCCGATAAAAGTCAATTATTCAACACGTCGCACTCTCGATAACGAAGTCGATCTTACATTAACTTGGCCAAACACGTGCCAAAGGCTCAATACGGTTTTTCTTTGACTCCCAGTGTTGGCCATTCCAAGAGAATCGCTTGCTCCGTGCCGAAAGTGCATCTCGACAGTGAGTGACTAAGAGAGATGCGCGACTGAGCAGGGAAGTGGGCGGGGGGCCGCGTGTGCACGTCTCCTCTCGGATTCGATCTATACGGATGCACACCAGCGGCTGCTGCAGTACTAGTCTTCGCGATGCACGGACAAACATGCTGAGAGTGAGGATAAAAGTCAGAAGAGGGTTATAGAAAATGGAGGGTGGAAAAATACAAGAGGGAAGCCAGGGCGGGTCCCGGGGCTGCGTGCGGCCACTATCAAAACAGAGGCTAAGTGTTTCGATATTTATCGGTTAGCACTTCGGCCGGCTGGCCGCTGGTAGCGGAAAACCCCACTGATGTATTATATATTTCCTGGCTACAAGCCAGCGACAACACTAGGAATGCCACGAGAAATACAGAAAATTCAATTTTCTCCTTAATCGGCAAAAATATTAGCTGGCAGTTCCGAGCGTAGAGTCGTTGAAGCCCATCAACGTATCCGCGCGTCACTACCTCCACCATCCTGGCCCTTCGCCAGGGAAGTCCGATGGAAATTACGTGAGTCCCGTCGCACGGGCACTTGCGCGCGCGATCCACCTTCTGTGTTCGTCCTTCAAATCGCCGGAGGTTTCAGCTACGCGTCGATACGTCGTGGCGTTTGCCCTTCCCCAGGTGGTTCCTCTTGAACGTTTCTTTTATTGCGAATGCAAAGCGCTTTACGGAAGCCCGTATCGTTATCTCGAAGATTGAGACTTTATTGCGAGGGGGCGGTGCGGGAGGAGGACTGCGGTGAGGATCCTGCGATTCAGCCGCAGGGAACATTAGTGCAGGAAGACTGGGGGGAACAGTGGTGGTACGTGGGAACGTGGAAATGTGGAAACGTGGGCCCTAATGGCAGCCAGTGCCTAGCCGGTTCGGTCCTCTTCTCTCACGTAGTCGAGTATCCCTCGGGGCTATCACTGTCCAACCCCGTTTTCACCACGCGACCACCATCGCCGTCAGACTTCCAGCCCCCACCGATACGGCCTTTACATTACACTGTCGCCCATTTCGAGGCGCACAAGCGGTCGCCTCTCGAGTCGCCATTCCCCAAGATCAACCCTAGGATATCCATCGTGCGATTTCGCCCAAGGACGAATTTCCTACTCTTGCCGTAAAAGTGAAAAGGAACTGGAGAAGGGATAAGTCTTCGTCGTCGTCGTCGTCGTCGTCGTCGTCTTCAGGCAGACGTCGTTCGTCGACGACGTCCCCCTGGGCAAAATATAGATTTAATGCCGTAGAGCCGAAACCCTCTCGAATTCGTCCGAGGCGTAAATACACTCACTTAGTTGCTACTCCGAGCCGCCAAGAACACGTGTGGATCGTCAGGCGACGTTTCTCTTTTTACGAGCACTTTACAAGTGTTCGACCGGCATTAATACACCATTAGGACATTCCACGCCGAGTGTAGAGAGAATGTCCATTCGCTCTTCGAGACTATAGTCAGTCTCGACATCTTCCAGACAGACCATCGCAGTGAGTTTACTTCGAAAGCTCCATTTCTTCTTCGCGATAGCGAAAACGGAAGGGGGGCGGGGTTCTCTAGGGGAGACGAAGGCGAACTACCGCCACACCCAATCGATATAACATACCTGAAACACAGGAGACTGCACAGGTTTTATCGAGGATAGGATTTCCTCTTCAGGGGGTGGTACTAAACAAGAAATAATGCGCATTGCCCGATTGCTTACACGTACACATATAGCTATACTTTGTGGCACATAAGGCACTCCACCGCCGCGTCTGTTTCCGCTCCCCTCTCCGTCTCGCCCCTCGCCACGGCCATATCCCAGGGAGCAACTCGAAAGCTCGAAAGATAGTGAGCGGCACTGCGCGCGGTATGGGTGTTTATCAATGATATACTCGCCGTCGCCGTCGCCGCCGCCGCCGCCGCTTCGATACGTGGCCGCAATGGATGGAGCCGCGATGGGCTGAATCGAGCCAACGGGCTGAGGGTGCGGAGGGTGCAAAGGGCCATGATAAGGGCACCTACAGCACAGAGAGACCGCGAAGCAACTGAATGTATGAGGCTATGCTGGCATTATGCCACGAGGCACGCGACTTCACTATAAGCGTAAATATGAGTTGCTTTATGCACCTGCTTGCTGGTTGGACATCATGGACGACTCTCTCAAGCGAATGCGTCGTGTTTCATGCTGCACGAACGGGTAAGCGGGTAAGCGGGTAAGCGACTCCATGCATCTCCGTAGTCTCCGTAGTGAAGATGCAGGCGCATTAATTAACCGAACAATCGGAATTTAATCTGGGCAGCTGTAAGTAGGCAGCGGAGGGAAAAAAAGTTTAGTAATGTGCGCCTGAGCTGAAGCCGGACCGATTAGCATTTCGCGAATCACTAAAAAAAAAAAAAAAAGTAGAAACGTATGAAACGGCCCGATAAACATACTGGAATCCTGCATTCCCACCAGTTAAACTTCCGACCGTGAGCGCCGGCATGTTTACGTCGCGGCTGCAAGGCTGCGGCGACGCACGCGACACGATCGTTTGTTGCGTTACGCTACTTCTGCGCCCTTTTTCCCCTATGCCCCCTATGACCCCTATGACCCCTTTGCACTTTCTCGTACCCTCTTCACCCTCTCGCTCGTCGGCCCTGCCGTACCGGCAGCAGCAACAGCAGCCGTTATGTGCCATTTCGCTTAGGCGCCACCAGTAATTGTTTTCATGTAGTCCGCAACATGTTTATGAAATGTTATGTTATGTTCTGTTACGTTGCGCTATGTTGGCGCCCGTTACGACGGTATATTTTAGGCGGAGCACATACTCGAACATACGTGGCCCGAACCTGGTTCATTCGTATACGTATCTGTATGTGTTTACGGGAGAACAAGCTGCGGATTCAAAAATAAATTTACGTAACAAAACTGTAGCGTCTATCGAATAGGAAATTCGAAACAGAAAGCTGCGAGTTGCTCGATATGGAAGATCAAGTGGTGATTGGAATAAAGAGGAACGGTTCGCTGGTTCGGCACTCTGTACAATAGTATAGCTATGAGAGTCATCACACAACGTGTAGTCGGAATGGCATGTAAAAATAAATAGATTCCCGCAGTATCTGCGAAAGTTGCAAAAGAGATAACGCATGCGACGTCTGGCTCTCTCGCTAACATATTGACTATACAGAATTCCCTATCCATAGGGCATCGTATGGTATATGGACATGCCCGATATATCGAAGTATCGAGTACCCCGAGATATAGGATTCGCATCGATTGGATGCAGCGTTTGAGTCTACGGTTGCCACGCAACTCGGAAACGAAAACGCTAGGAAAACGCTAGGAAAACGCCCGAAAAATGGCAGGAAAACGCGTCCTTCCGAGATGCACTCGCATTTTACACATCTGAGTCATAATCTCGGCGCATCGAGTGTCTCCGTCTCTCCAGCAAATGTAATTTATCTCGGGATTCTCGAGAACGTGTCTCACACTCGTATTGACGAATACGAGGAATCTTCGTAGGAGCGTCACGACGTCGGACAGTTTTAAAACATAGTCGCACCGAAGAGCCGTCGCGGCTCGTCGATGAGTTATTCGCTTTATCGAAAATCTCCTCTATATTCGGCTGCGACAAGAAGAGACCTCCCTGGCGACGTCCTCTTATCTCTCAGGGTGATCCGAGCTTCCAAGATGAAAGTTCTGCTCATCTTGTAATTAGAATTAACGAACGCGCTGCAACGTAAACTTCTTCCAGCCGCATGTAGATCGTAGAGTGCAGAGCGCACTCGTTCTGCTCGTTCTGTACGTTCTGCAGTTGCGCTGATGTCTCGTAGCGGCCGGGAGATCTACGAGATTGGAATTAAAAAATGGAGGAATATCGTGTTGCCAGACGTGGAGGAGAAGAGAGCCGCGAGGGGGAGTCAGAAAGTCAGGAAGTCAGGATGCTGGTAACGCCGACCGCCGCTCAAGAGTTAACAGCGTTAATCCGAAAGTCCGGCTTAAACACACCTAGCCCAACCCTTCAGGCTCACTGCGAACCGAGAAGCTTTAAGCTCGCGTGTGTTCTGAGGGAAGCAGCCAAACAATGAAATGCTTACGTCAAAACCTGCACGTGGACGGTGAACGCCGACGCCGCGCTCCTCTATTCCATGTCTCAATTATTTAACACAAAAGCGTCAGCCCTTTATAGCCGCTTTTCGCTACTCTCATCCTTCCCGCACCGCCCACAGCTCTCTTTCAGAAGTTTCATTTGAAAATGCATCCTCGTGATTAGCCGAGCGTCGTCGAGGAAGGAAAAACCACTGCGCGAGGATGTGGACATCGGGTCGACGGATCGACGGATCGACGCTTTGCGCGCATGGCGGCGCTGCGAGCGACGGAGGAAGTAATTGCTCAGCTCACTAGAAAAATGGCAAGAATCACAAGAGAAATCGGATAAAGACTGTCTGGTCACGCGACTCCAAATTGTTGGACACGTTTCTAAGGCAAAGTTATCGTAAAGGCTAGTTCGCGTTGCGAATAGCCATTTTTCTCGCGTTTCGCAAAGAAAAAGGAAATAAATAAACGAGGAGCGGAAGTCGATCCAGCCTCGCAGTTGAAACGATCCCCGTGGGATCGGTGCAGACCCAGCAGAAGGGGCTTTTCGAGAATAATTATTCGAATTCCCGGCGCGACGTTTCAGGTGCGGTCGTCTCTCTCTCTCTCTCTCTCTCTCTCTCTCTCTCTCTCTCTCTCTCTCTCTCTCTCTCTCTCTCTCCCTCTCTCTCTCTAGCGCTCCAGCTCCGTTGCTGCGCATTGCGCGTCAGACGCTTCTAAACGGACGAGTTCTCTCGCACACCGAGCACTACCTGAAGCTACTCTTTGAGATTAGTTAACCGGGGATGCGGCTGCCCGTGGAACAACAAATCCATATTCGTTGGCCTTTGTAGTGTTAGTCCTTTTAAAATTAAATAATTGCACTTTATCAGCACACCGTTTTGAAAGTTCTTCAAGAGATTGAATGTTCTTGCTGCCGGGATCAGGGAAGACAGAGAAGGAGGGCGTCGACGCAGGGTGAGGCAAAGCGATGGCTGGGTTAGCTCGTCATTGTTTATCCGTTGGTTAATAAGCAATCTAAATTCCGTCCATCCTTTGTAGGGATTTTAACATAGCGCGTCATACCTTTCGTATCCTTCAGAGTCTTCTTCTCTTGGTCCTCCTTTCGAACGATACGAGTATTCGGAAATCGATGAACCCTGTCGAAGACTTTGATTTCCTCTCTGCGAGGCGAGACACCCCGAGAGCATCCACCAATATATTATCTTCTTGTTGCTGCCATATTTTTAGTGACTACGCTCCTACTTTAGTCGTTCCACTTTCCTGTAGACGTACATACATAATATGTTATCCATAGGCGGGTCGCAGGCACCTGCAGACAGCTGGCTACGTTCTCCCGGGCTGCGAGACTCTGGATTGCGTCAGAGGCTGCCGGCCGACACCGAGGCCCAAGGCAGAGTCGTCTTCAGGACTTCGAGTCTTCGGGTCTTCGATTCAGCCGCGCCCAAGAAGTCAATGCAGCGGATCTTAGTGCCTGAAGAAGAGCGAGCTGCGTCCATCAATGTCCAATTCGATAGAACCTCCCTTTGTGCCAGCCAGGTACCCGGGAACTTGGATGCTGCAATTTCCAAACCTTCTCGGGACGTCTTATTGCTGACTCACGATCAGTCTATCCTGGCAAAGGTCAAAGGCCAAATGCCAAAGGCTAAAGGCAGCTTTAATGGGAGCAGCAGCGCAGGGCCGCCGCGGCAAAAGGATCCCTCGGCGGTCCTGCTCTCAGTCTCTGATTTTCTGACGAGCCCGGAGGAGGCCTCCACGAGGCTTGAAGCGCATGTAACGAGCTGCACAATGCCGGCAAATTGGTCGTGATTTCCTGAACGAATGAACTTCCGAATGGGTTCCTGGCACAGTCGCAGGGCTACCGCGACTACGGATTCTCGCTACGGTGCAATCCTGTGTTAAATGCTTACTGTGTAGGAACCTTGCGGCTACGTCCTGCGCCTAGGATCTCCTACGACTACGACGACGACGACGACGACGACGACTTGAGGTTGCACCGCTTGCATTAAAAAATGACAGGAATCGGTCGTCGGGTTCACGCTGGAACTGCAGTTTTTTAGTTTCATCTTTCAAAGCATCGTTATTATGCACCGTTCCGTTATTAGGTTATTGCCATTCGTTCTAATATCAAGAAGACTGCCTCGTCTCCGGGGTGCCGTTCTCGATTATTAGCCAAAAGGGTTGCTACCCGTGAACAACGGTACCTGGGGGTGCAGTACACACAGTCTTCCGACACTCGACGACGCAGCTCCTTTATAGCTGTTTGCCAACTCGTGCGCCCTTCCCCATACGTTTTACCATGTTCGGATGAGAATTATTATGGCCTCCTTCTCAGAGTTGCCGTTTGTCTAGGGGTTGAGCCCACTGCCATGGTTGCCACAACTATGGACGCCAAAGTCTCAGGATTCTCATGCATCGAATCTTCCATATTCAAATGCGTGCGCCTGAAATCTCCCTGTTCCTTTTCTGCCAATTTTCTCACAAGCGTGTTCTGTTCTCTTGCTAACGCGGCAACTCCGAGAGTCACTCTCTCCCAGCGATTTATATACATTAAGAATAATGTGTCTACACGCGCGCGTATAATAAAAGCCTTAATGAAAGCGAGAGAGAGAGAGAGGGGGGGGGGAGAGGAGATCTTTCCTCCTGCGAATTATTAATTAAAATTTCTAGCCACTCCATGAAATCTGGGTTAGAGTATGCTGAGGCGAGGGTTTAATACATTGCGTGGCGCAAACAACGCGAGAACTGTTGAAAACAAGACGCGTTTAGGATGGCAGAATCCTGTAATTAAGTCGCTTTCGTGAGTACTCCATTTGGCCACGTATACATTGCGCTACCCGTTAGGGACGATGCAGACGCATCGCGTCATACGCGCACACTTCTCAGATGAGAGCATTCTCGAAAAACTAAAATCTTGTTAATCATTCACATAAAATTCCAATAAAATCAAACATCATTACTTCATTAATTTTAATCTCAATTAATAGCTCCATTTTATATTTTATCCAGCATGCCACCGACTGAAACTTTTGATTTTTACTCGCCTCTCTTGGTCTTCGTTAATTCGACTGGGTTAAAATTATTACCATAAGGACAGCCGGCGTTTCAAAGATCACACACCAAAGAGTAAGCCTTGGCCATGAAAAATTGAGCGGCGGGCTGCTCACAATCAGAATAAATCGTGCACGATGTTCGGCTGCGCCGGCGGCTCGGCGTTCACTGTCCTGCGTCGATGTGTATGGACCGATAGTGCAGCTGGAACGACATGTATAGCGTGTGTGTGCTGGACACTTTTATAGGATTTTAGGTTTTACACTTCTCCCATGGCATCCCCCGGCTTATCCTTTTGATTCTCTGGCGTTATACTCTCTGTTCACTTTTTGTTGGAACTTGAAAGAAAAATATGTCCGCATATAGCTCATTGGTATTTTTCGGGAAAACGGTGTTCGTGTATCTTGCACTACCGAAGAAACTGAGGGAACGAAATATAAAATTATCCCTCCGCCGATAATTATCGACTAATTGGACGAAATAATTATGATGGTAATTACTGTTCTGAGCCACGCTGGTTAACGTATGTCGAACAACGAGTACACAGTCCATGTATATCTCCAATGATAATCGTTAATTAGTGATAATTAGTGTCACCGGTGAAACTTGATCGACGCACGATACGAATTGAATAACATACATATGATATATGCTGCCCTTACGATTTTGCAAGGCCCAGTTTAAAGTTTCGATCGAAAAAATCGCAACTTGCAGGAAACAACCGGATGGGTTGTTTGGATTCATTTTCATTAGGGGTGCCTGACTGGGATGGGAGGGTGGTTTGAATAAAAATACCAAAGCACCCTAACAAGACGTTTGACAGACGTGTTCGCCCTGGGGAATCGAGAGAGAGCGAGAGAGAGAGAGAGAGAGAAAGTCGAGAGAAGGGTAGGCACAGCAGACTTGGTGGATGCTTGTGGATGCTTGTGCTTGCCAATGAAATTGAGTAGTGAGTCAGAGCAGTGGCTTTTACATTTTTCTCATCAATTACCGCTCTCCCTCCATTTAGAATTTTAGATCATCTTAATAGAGGCCGGGACGCATTCGATTCCCAGATGGCACCGCGAAAAATCTTCCAAGTCGTAACGAAGAAGAACCCAGTGGAAGCTACGGTAGGAAGTGCAGCAAGGGAAGAGGGTAGGCGGTCATAGCTGGGTTTGGTAAAATCTAATCCTGCATCCTCTACGACCGAGATACGAATGTTCGACTGCATTCGATTCTTTTGCCTTTCCAGGCGCCACTTCGCCATTTCCTTCGATCGAAGAACGTAGCCGCACAACCAGCACAGATCAAATTCTGCCTGCTAATTGCTCGAGAAGATGGCTTCGCGGTTAAGCTTCGTCTGGAATTTGCGAAGGAGAAAATTCCTGGAACGCAATAGAGAGCCTCTATGGTAGCTGAGAGTCTTTAAGACCGCCTCGTCATCCCCGGGTAATTATGTATTTAACTTTTTTAGCCTCGAGCGACCAGCACACCCGTGGGGGCCGCCTCCCCCAGTCCCCAAGGTAGGGGAGTTAAAAATTAAACAGTCGAAACACCTTTTAAAAGTTTCAGACCCTCCCGGCTGATGCTGTCCCACCTGAAATCCAACCGCCATTACTTTTAACGGGTGCTACTGCTGTGCTGTAAACACGGCAGCGCACCAAACTTTCTTCCTTTCCTTTTCGCCAACCTATCCTTTCCTTCCTCCTCTCCCCCTTCGTCCGTTTTTCTTAGCCCTAGAACCTGTGACTCGCTCCTGCTAAATCGTCCTCGCATCCCCCTCTCGATCCGTATAAAATCAATCCCTTTCTGTTCCGTAAAGAATGTATTAACGGAAATGATCCGCGCTCGAATCACCGTCGCTGCTCAATTTGAGAATTCCTCTGGTTAGAGATGTGGGCTAGAAGTCAAGAGGGGGCGGTCTCTATTCAATCTATTGTTGGATTCCGACTAAAGTACATCCAATAACTCGCGATGCTCAACAGCTGGCTCGATAGGGGCTCGATAGGGGCTCGATAGGCACGCGACTCCATCGGAATTGCGAGATCCGCGTCCGATGCACCCTTGAGAGAAGTGGGCCTAGTGAGCGACGAGCGAGTGTGACGACATTTAAAGACGCAAGAAGGTAATGGTCGACACGACACTCGATAGAAGAACGGGGCTGCAGTTTATGATCAATGATCATTGATCATTGATCATATATCACTCGTGTCCTCGTGAACCAGCTGCTGGCTGCGATAACGAACCTTCCGATAACCAAGAGTTAAAGTTGAGGAAGGGCGCTTCTCGGAATATCGATAAAACGATGAGGTTCATCCGCGCGCGGCACGCTTATTATCGGGAGCCTATAAATAATACGAATGTAAGTTGAACGTGTGTCTAAAAGATCTATGTAATGGATCCGATGCTGTTCGCGGCGCGTCAGAGGCGCAGAGCTCTTCCGGATGCTAATCAAACGATAATCGCCAAGAGCCAGGGACGAAAATTCTCTTTCGACCGAGGGAAAAGGATCGTCCTCGACTTACTTAAAAGCTTAGGGCGGATTTCGTGGCGGTGTGGCATTCTATCCGAGGATCGAGCAGGTGTCGACGATCTTCTAAATGCAGGAGTTTCCAAGTTGCCTGAGAATAAAAGAATAAAGGGGTTTCTCCTCCCGTGGAACAGAATTGCGAATCCTTGGGGAGGATTTCGATGCTTTCGCAGGATATTCCAGAAGACACGTAACCTGAGGGATGGGGAAGGGAGGATATGAGATTCTGTTATTTCCGCTTTAGGCGACGTCTATTAATCGATACTTCTTGCCTAGTGTTTTTGCCCGGACTTCTCGTCACTCTACGTAGGTTCCTACCTAGAAGAAGAAGAAGAAGAAGAAGAAGGGTGGCTGGTTGGCGCATTAGAGATTAGGGTCGTGCCAGTTTGGATAGACTCGAGCCACACGGTCGGTTTTTCCTTTACTCACGAGGGTGGCGATGCAAAAACAGCCATGAATATCTCAAGTGCACGACACGTGCCAGCTAATTGGGGCCGTGTCTAAGGGTTGCAACCCCGAACTTTTCTCCTGGCACTATGAGAATTTAGCTCGTGGTTTTGATCCCGTCGACGCAAGATTCCTACCGTTAAAAAAAAAAAAAACTGCCAACCTGCTGAATTACTCAGCAATGCTCTGTAGATGTATTGCACCTGGCGTTTCGTCTGTCTAGTCTTTTTCGCCAAAATTAACAAACATTAGCAAGTCAAACAGCCATCAGCCTTTTTCGAAATAGCAATAAGGGTTGCGGCAACGCGTGCATGCGCTACACACGTGGCAGAGGTCGCCGTGTCATTCGCCGTGACGTAACTCTGAGGGAAGAAGTCGTTGCTCGAGTGTATCGCGCGCTAAGCAGCTTCAGCTCGAGCAAATCTTTCCTTTCTGTTATTCGCCGCCAAAGGGCCAACTTTTTCCATCGATCGATGTCATTAAGAATAAAAGCCAAATGGCGTGGGCGTATATATACCTTTCTCTTTTCTCTTTCATCCCCTGAGTCCGGGATAAGCCCGTGAGACACGAACGGTTTCCAGTTTCCAAAGACTCAGGGAACTTGGTGAGCTGGTCCATCCTGCATCCAATCCATTCCTTCTCTGGAACTGCCTATATGGACGCGGCGCATCCACGTGTCTCTAGATTCTCGCGTTCAATTGCGCCGCCATTCTTAGGTATCTTTAATCCCTCCCTCCTTCACTCGAAGAACAAACAAAAAGCCCACCTATTGAAAAGCCTCCGTACGCGCATTGATCGCGGCTTGCAGCTTGCAACTCGTCTTCGTTTGCCCGTTCGCCCCAGGGCTGTCAATGTCAGCTCCTCTCCTGCGGTTACTCTTACTGTTGGGTCCTCCCCAAGTCCAACACTGTTTGTGAACACGCGAGAATCTTCCCGATTGCCGGACAATCCTTTGCGCTTCGACTTTACTATAGACTACAGACCATAGACCGCTGGGCACTCGTGCTCAAGTATATAAAGTATGAAGGACGCGACAATTACAGGTTAAGCTGCAAGTCGTACTCGGACTCTGAGGGTGCGAATTGGGCTCGTAGGTCGATCGCCTCCTTTTGCGAAGGGGAGAAACTACTTTGGCTGATCCAAAAGGCTCCCGAGCGTGGCCAATGTATCGTTTTCGTTTCTTTTCCGCAACATGACGAAATCTCAACTTTTTCAAACACGGCAACTTTTCCCGCAGAGTCGACGTAGCAGGGTGAAGCGACGCCAGAGAAAAAGTTCACGTCGAATGTCGACATTCGTTTGCAGCGGCCGAGGGGCAGAAGCAAACGGAAGGAGGCGATTCGAGTCGCGTGACACGCATTGTCGGTAGTCCTTTGAATTTTCAAAAGTCCCGCCAACAAAGTTCTCACGATGTATCAGGCTTCCGCGAAAGACAAAAATATTCAACGGTGAAATTGCATGCAACCTGAACTGCACTGCTATTCGATATGCACAATCGATCGATCGTGTTTCTCTCGATAGATGTCTTTCGTAGATTCCTTATTTTCTATCTTGAGTCATATGTGCCGTGTTCTGCTGCTCCTCTTGGCGATACGTCTGGAGCCAATAGCGCAAAACAATATTGGTATTTCAGATATTTTATTAAAGTCCCTAGGGGCTTTCTACTATGGTCGCGGCGGTGAAGGCTGCCTCGGCGCAATCCTGTGGGATACGACGGTCCTCTTATCGATTATTGAGCGCACAGAGGATATACTCGTATCTCCCCATCGGTCCATCCGTCCAATGGTTCCAGCTGTTCGTACGGTTTGCCCGCTGGCGACTCACCTGGGAAATCCAGGAAGGCTGACGGATGAGCCTGATATTCAATTAGAGGATCATGCGAGTGGCTCCTGATCAGGATAAAACTTTTTCAAGTTTCGAGTTCTCGTTCCGCGTGTATCTCTCTCTCCTCCGTGACAGCAATTCTCCAAATATTTCAAACCATTTTTGCCGCTTTTTTTATTGTTCCTTTGAGCTACTCGTGTTTCTCAGCAATAGCGCAGAACAGCTGAAAGGGTTGGGGTGCCTCGCGGACAGTCCTATCCATCTGGGTGTAGCAGGCGTGTGTAATCGACTTCGGAAGCTAAAGAGAGTAACAATAGGAGAAAGTGTTAAGAACGGGCGCACCACCGCAGTGATAGACAACAGTTTCAGTAAAAATATCCGAGAGCAAAGTCCAGTGGAAGCTGCAGAGAGATCAGGAGGACCAAAGGAAAAAGAAGCAGCTCGAGTGGGTCGACCTCGGTGTTCGTTCGATTTGCTCGGAATTTTATTTCCACTGACCTGTTCCTCGGTTCACCTTCGACCTTTGACAATCCAGCTTGAACCTGTAATCTTTAAAAGTTGCAGTCGTCTTCGAGCATCCCTTTTGCGTAAAAGCGACCAAGAGAATCGTTCCTCTTTCTGCTGCTGTGAAGATTGCTTCTTTTCCCTCTACTACGACAGGGAACTTCCTCCCTGTCCTTGAGTAATTGCCGGGCACACTTCCACTTAAATATTTCTAATTAATAGTGCTCATCTATTAACGAGTCCCTAGCTCATATTTTCCGGCCCCATGAACAAAACGCCACCATCGGGGCGGCGCACAGCAGGTTCACCCGTCTGGCAAAAAGTGTTCGCTCATCCCACTTAATGTAGGCAAATGGCTGTTTCTTAAGTTTTAAACATTTTTACTCTCATTGCAGCCTTTTTTTTTTTGAGACATCCTACTATCCTCCTACTTCACCCCCTTTTACGTGTAATTCACTGTCTCCTTTGCTAGTAACTATTCTACCATTTGAACGCTCATTTACTTACAATTAGTGTTAAGTGCGATCAAGAGGCGCTGTACTTCGAAGCGACGCTAGAAATATTCCCAAAGCCAATCGCGCCTATTTTCCTGGCTGAATTTCCTGAATTGTGGCTTCCAGTGAGATGAAATTCAATAATTGATCCTCTGGTAATTGACAGTTTTATCCGGGCGACTGCAGTTCGCGGGGCGGAAGTAAAAGAGATTCGGCAAACAATCGACGAATTCACAGAACGAAGCTTCTCCTCTTTTGAGAAATGAAGAATCAGAGTGGATCTGTTCGATCGGACGTATCTGGATGTGGGATCGGTATTCTCTTGCTGAAGGAATGTCGTTCGGTTAGATCGCAGATTCAGAGGCCCGAGAGCAATTCTCGCTTAATCTCGATAAGCGTTTCGATATATCTCGAATCGGCAGCGCCGGCCATTAATTTCATTTTATCGCGCCGCAGGATTCGAACGGGTCCGGTAATGCCTTTTAAATGTAAAGCAGTCGAGGCCTACGGGCATTAACGGGACACGGGCTCACGATAAAATTTCTTTCAAACTTTACTCGAAAATTTGGCCCATTGCAATTCCTTCTCCGGTAAACGAATATATTCAAACTATTCTCTTTCCGCTGCCCATTTTTACTTTTGATTTCTTCTCACTGCTTCAATTGGGAAGAACACTAGCGGGAATACATAATAGTTTGGAATCTCTTAGATTTTAATGACGTTAATTATTTAAAGTAACGACCACCGTCTCTTCCTATCTTCCTTCCGGTCCACATCAGCATCTGCCGAGTGACGAAAGGTAGACGCGCAGGAGCCAGCCCTTAAGGAAAGTACAAGGCAAGCAGTGTGCGTGCGTGCGTGTTTAAAACACACAAGCCAGAGTAGGGGGACAGTGCGCAGTACCGGCGGTTGGCGCACCAGGAGTCGAAGCAGCGAGAGGTCAGTCGGCCCTGGATTAATTATGCACTGGACTTCAGCCATGTGCTGGCTCGTTCACTGGCCAATTAACTCCAAAACAACCACAAACGCGAAGTTCGAGTCGGTGTGCGGATCGGCGACTACGAGCTTCCTGAATAATCCGACGAGGAGTTGGATAGATTATAAATTTCAAGTTGTTACCGTTAATGTCGTCATCGATAGAGACGCAATCGACGGAACAGCAGCCGATATGGCGCAATTCGACGCCAAGGAAAAGAAACAGCACGTGGGCTCTCTTGGACGAAACGAAAGATCGACGCGTGGAAGGATACGTGAGCCAAACTTTAAAGAAGACGGGGAAACAGAGAGGGTGAGCAGGAGGGTGTGTGTGTGTGAGAGAGAGAGAGAGACAGAGGAAGTAAGGAAGGAGATTCTTGGCGTCTTGGCATCTTGACGTCTTGACGACTTGGCGACTTGATATGGTTGAGGTGTCCGATGACTGCGTGGCATTAATCACGTTTAGTCGGTTTATTACACGGTCGACTCTAGAGAGTAAATTGGTACTGAGCACTAAATGTCAAATACAGTTTCTATTGCCACCAGCATCCCCACAGGCTCCCATTGGGGTACGTAGATACACACACAACCATGTAGCCGCAGGGTCACTGGCGAATTGGGAAGCTTCCCGACGGCGCTTCGGCGTCGCATTGCTGCCGGACGTGGCAATGCGAGGGTCAGAGGGTACACAGTTATTGCATTAACTCATCATTGTCATTTTTATCACGTGCTCACTTGAATCAACGGAAGCCGCACCCCGGGAAACTGGCGCACAGCGTTGCCCAGGATTCGTTCGTTTGTTTCACGGACGACTGTTGAGCCCAAAAGCGATCAACCCCTGGACTTCTGATCCCTCGGACTCTTGAAACCCCTCGATCCTGTTCGACTGCCGGATTAGCCCTTAACGACTCGCGTTTATCGTGGATGCGCGTCGCTTTTTATTTATTACCACTTTTTTTTTTTTTTTTTCAATGTCTCGCCACCGCCGCCACCACCAATCGTCGTCCTGTACCACCGTCACCCCCGGCCCACGAACAACCGCTACCCCTTTCAGGAAAGAATCAAAACTACTACGAGCCAGCCCAGCGAGTCTACCTTCCCACTCCCGTTGCAACTGGTGGAACGCGTAAGCTCCTCGTCTACCGAAGGATCGATGCCGTCGATGGGTTCGCTCTTCGCTGACAAGGGATGACACAAACCCTGTAGGTATATTTCATCCGGCTCGAGAGAAATCGATGGAGTCGATTCTACGGTAATAAACTTGGAGAAACGAGAAGGAAAAGAATAAGGACGCGAATCGCGAGAACTGGAAAGAGTTGACCGAGATTCTTGAAGCTGACGAGCGCGTAGGCAATGCGGTAGCTGGAAATAGGAATTTCCAGAAGGAGAAGATCCCCGAGTAAAAATGTTTGGTCTACCAGTGGCATGGGAGACACCTGAAATAAGTTCCTCCGAGTCTTGCAGAAACCAAAGGCGACTATCAGGTCCAGAAGAGATCTGGCTGAGCTAGAGCTTCTATGAATTATATTAACACTGTGTGGAAAAAGTCTTGTTAAGCTGAACTTCAGCAACGATATACTTTACGTAGATCTCTGCTGTACTTGATCGAGAACAGAGCAATCCCAATGTCGCGACTTCAGCTAAACTTGAGCCATATATTTCCTTAACACGCTGAGATACTCAATCTAAATCTCCTACTGATCTTTCCGATATTTACCTGTAAAACCGATGCACACAGACTATGGTCTAACTGTTGTGTACTGGGAGATGCGGTTATTCTACGTGAAGCGTGAAATCCTAAGGAAACGTCAGACCCAGAGATCCCACTGCACGAGTCCTTCGGTTCCCAGCAACTGTGTCAAAACATTTTACTCAGACTGAAGCCGACGAGACGAACCGACTCACCGCTCCGCCATGCTCGTGTAAGTCGTGAATCTCGTAAGTATCAATATAGTTATACACAGACCAAAGAGAACTGATTGTAAGTTCTTCTGAAATGAATCGAAGCTGCAGCAAGAATCGAACTCGGGAGAGCCAGTTTGAGTATTCCCGGTATTCGCACAAGGTACGAGAGGTCAGAAGGTCCAGTCGCCATTACTAAGCATTGCGTCTGCGGTGCTTGGCGATTTGTGCTCTCGGCTACCCGAGTAAACCCGAACATTTATTAAACGCAGCCGCCAGGATCCGGTGAACCAACAACCTCGGGAAATTCGAACCAGGAGAAAGTTCCCTGCGGTCGCGAAGGGTTGCGGCGCGGCGAACTCAGTTCAGGCTATGTCGGCTATATCAAGAGCAAAGAGCACAGAGCACTAGAGGCAAGAGTTACACGCCCGCCATTGCACTCGCGTCACCCGAAAGGATTTCTTCGGCCGTGTCCGCCGAGACTCGTGTGTTCGGTTGACTTGACTCGAGATTCAAGTGGACTCGAGTGACCAATTGACTCGCAAGATAGTTGCGATAGTAGCGATAGAACAAACAAGCCGAGTGGCCAATTTAATCGGTTGCCCGAATTCTCGGGATGAGAACCGACGATCTAATTTCCCGGTAACATTGGAGCTTCTGTACCCAAAGGGCTGCGCGCGGAGCAGCACGATGCACACCGAGTGCCCCATTGACAAGGACACGCGACACTGTCTCCATATATCCCGGATTCCCCTAACTGCTCTCCTTACACGCAATCCTGAACGGCACAATGCTGCCCGTGCTCCAGGTTCCGGCTTGACCCCACCCCCCACCCCGCCATCTCTTCTCCAGATTCTCCTTTGGCTTTGGAAACCTCTGTACCGCGTTCGTCCTGTCCCATGATGGCCTGTGCACCAGGAGTGGTTGCGCTACAAATCTTCGTGCAGGCCTTTGAATGCCCGAGTAGCAGTTCCAGCCCCAGCCAAAACCCCCAACCAACCCTGTCCCTCCTAGCCCCCTATCGCCCTATCACCCTATGCACCCAATGCACCCTCCCCCCCCCCCCCCCGTTCACCCTTCTCACCGCCACGTACGCGGCTGTCGGCGTCGACGCCAACAATGCAACGCGAGTTTTACTGTAATTTTACGTAACTTTCAAATACTCGAGAATTAACGAAATTTTCCGCGGAATTTCTCGTTTGTCCGCGACGCGTTGCTCCTCGCGCTTACGAAGCATCGAATTTTCGACATTGTTTCAAACCGATCGTGTGTTCGTCCTTTCCGGTAAAATGTTATGAACCGATGCAAAGTCACAATGGAGGAATTCCCAAAGGAGAAGAAAGCGCAACGTATGTGAACACGCGCCCGAGTGGTACGTGAATCACCCTAGTTGAAACTAACTGCAATATATTCCAGGGCTGCCAACCCTGTGTCGAGTGAGAACAAACAACGAGCCAGGGTGGCGGATTCGGGGAGTGACGCTTCTTCTTTATTTTTTTTTAACTTGCTAATAAATTCATAAGCTTGTAAGAGTGCTAATGCGTTAGACCCTTTTCTCATATGCTGAAACATGGAAGTCACGCAGTGGCTGCACAAATATTGACACTGTCAAGGGTCGATCCATAGGTGAGATTCGCCGCAGATAAAGAATCACTATAATTACAGTTATTCTCGTACGAATAACCTAGTCGGTTGAAATGAGAAATTGAAGACACCGTTTGCCTAGCTCAGCCGCTGGTCTTCGTTAACTCTTCCCTCCCTCTGACTTTCCCAGGCCAAACCGGCTACAGTCCGGACAATAGTTAAGCAGTCCGCGTTTCAGGGCTCCGGCACGACTGGCTATGTGATAATTATTAATTGGTTTATTTAACAGGGGTTCCCTAGGGAACGGAAATGCCAGCGCGTGGGAGTTGGATATAGCACAGAGAGACTCGGAGACAACATGAGAGAAGGGAAGAAGCAAAGGCAAATAGATGGATAGAGAGAGAGAGAGAGAGAGAGAGAGAGAGAGAGAGAGAGAGAGAGAGAGAGAGAGAATGAGCTTGGAGCAGGGGTTTGAATTAAACAGGAATTCATTTTGAAATATTCCGTCCACGGGATGTGCTTCCCCACTCGATTTACATGGCGAGAAATGTAAAGGAGTTGCCCACCGGAAGAAGAACTGCTATAATATCTACATTGGCAAATACGAATCAATGAAGTTCTGCTTATATGTATTGTAACATATTTTTCTTAATTCGACACCGATAGCGAAAATTGCGAGAACTAACCTACAATATCTTCGGCCGCCCACCCTTCGCTCAAACCAGGCGGGCGCACTAGCAAATTCTTTATTCATCGGGACCTGACAAGCTGGTATAACCTGGGAGTTGCAGTGGAACAGGCCCAACTCCGCCAAACCGAGAGCTCTGACGGTTCCTATCTAAAGAGACGATTACTTAACGGATCCTGTCCATTTTTTGAGGACGCTTAAAATCAGCAAATGCAACTGGATGCACGAACGGAAATGCACGGCCGCTAGAGAGGGTCGGAGTAAACGTCAGGCAA
>JARQTI010000924.1:72421-110801 GCA_030142655.1 Trachelus tabidus
ATAAATTCGAGAGCGCAGCTTCTGAACAGGGCGGCGACCCGAAGGGAACCAGAAAGCGAGAACGTTATCTGTTTCGGTAGCCGGAGTCGCCTTGTGACTGTGAATCGAAAAATCACATCACATTATATACCTGCCGACTATATCTACATATATTGAAGTTTCAAAGTTCGCTAGAGAATCGCAGGTAAATTCGATTGTCCATGCACTTCGAATTCCATTTTCCCATAATTTGATTACGGCTCGTTTTGACTCTCGAAAAAGTGCATTCACATGGCTGGCTGGACAGAGGTTATCATGAAAATGCTCCCGACGTTCGCTCGTTTTCATTGGCATTACCGACGTGTCATTGGTCGCTAATGAAAATTAATTCTCTCAAATTAATCCAGAGAGCATTGCCTACCTATCCGGTTGAATAATGTATCCAGGTGCTTCTCCCGTCGATTGCCTACCGATTTCCTCAGGGTATTTTCATCCAGGACGTCGATGCCAGGACCGTGCAGCAGCTGCATCGACCTGCCGTGCCTCTGGATCGCCAGAATAAGGACATTCTGTTATCGTTGTCGTTAACCCTTCCCTTCCTGGTGCCCTTTGGATGAAAGGGGAGTTGGGGTGGGTGAAGAAACGAGCCAGATCCTAGAATCGCTCAGGAACATCCTGGTTGGTTGGAACGTGGCCGTCAAGACCGGAAATTGCAATAAGGCTGGAAATATAAGACTGAAGCGTCTTAAGCTGAAAACTGTCTCCGGTCAGCAGCACCGCGAGCACCGGCAGCTAGACTCGATTCAAACTGCGCAAGTCGAGTCTCTCTCTCTCTCGCGGCCTCTTTCCTAACGACGATCGATGATCAATCGTCGCTCGATTCTCGGCTAAGCCTTGACAAATCCGCAAATCGAATCTCGTTCTGGTCCTCATCGATTGCCACGCGTGTCTCCATCGTCTTTGAGAAGCAACCTAACCTAATCTCTGTCCGGTATCTCTGCCTTCCGTCCTACTACTTCAGAAGAATCGGGAGAAACTTTTCTTAGGTTGTAGTACGGGCATCCCAATTCGTCGTCCACTACGTCAATTTCCCGAATTAGCGAAATCATTTCCCAGCCGAATTCTCCCATGGTCGTCGAGTTTTTCCTATAAATCTATCATGGACCCTTTTGCTCGAGTACCCGATTACTCGATAGCCCCGCGTTACGCGGGATGGCCTGACGTCTCCCAGAAGCCCTTCGTCCGGATTCCTCTAATCTGGCAACCCTTGTGGCAGAAGGGACACTCGTCGAGAATAGAAACCGACAAGATTCGTTTAGCTGAACGAATCGCAATATTCTTTCCCGTAGACGCAGATCGCGCAGTTTCCGATCGATGGGGACGTCGCACTACGTCATTGCGGGGATCAAAGACATTAGAGAAATTCGCGGAAGCGGAAACCTAGCTTTCTACTTCCGTAAGGATTCCCAAGTCGGGATCCTTCCGGTCGAGAAAAGGGAACAGGACTCGAAAGAGTCTTGCGTAAATATCGAATAGAATCTAAGAGGACTTTTCAAGAAAACCAAAAATTCCAAAGAACGAAGACCAAGAATAATTGTGAATATCGCATAGGAAGGACGGAATTACTCCTCCGTTCTCAATTAACTTCCACAAGACTAATTTCTTTACTCATTATTTAGTCACTTGTGAATGAGAATGCAAGGTGCGTCCCCATCGATTGTACGCATGAAAATTGTCAGTATGTCAGCAGAGCTCACGCGTCTCCGGAGGTGCAATCAGCCCTTGTACATAGACCGATCAATTGATCATGAAAGAGGGTGATGGTTTTCTGGATTCCGAGGGTGACTTCCATAAAAAGAAGAAAAATGGCCAATAGGCCTTCTTCCCACGCGAGTCCATAAAAATCACGAGCCCAGTGAATGAATCGCCTTTGGACGGAGGATTTTGGCAGATTGGGGTCGTGGGCCATGGCTCCTGGGTCGCGTCTTCGGTGCAGATTCCAGAGAGACTTGGACAGATGGATCCAGATATCGCGACCAATCGAAGAACGAAGGAATGGAGAGGGTGAAAATTCCTTATTTAGCATCCTTATTTAGAGTCTTGGCCAGACCGAGCTGATTAATGCTAGTTCCGAAGTCGGTGCAATTCATCCAGCCTAGAGCATGCAATTAACTCCATCGAGGACTACGAGGCTAAACTACGGCTTTGTGGGGCACAAATGCATCCGCTGTAATCTATGTATGTATGTACAATCTACCTATCGACGAACGGCCCTTCCGTCTCCTCTCTCTTCTCTCTACAGGCACACAAACGGCAACGCTACCTCGGTTATACTATCCGTATGTCAAATTAGGAGCTGAATAGGTCGAATAGCGAGAGAGGATTTCGAATGATATTCACTACGGTTCAGTTACATATGCACACGCTCCTTCATTCGATGGACTTGCATCCGTTTCATCTCTAAACCAGCGTACAAGGACAGATGTAAATAAAGCAAATCAAGTAAATAAAGAAAGTAAAGGATGCACCGACGCGCATGAACGCGTCATTTCTTATGGAATAACACTGAAAGTCCGGGGGAGTGCGTAGAGGCTACGAATCCAAGGAACGACGACGAAGGCACACTAAAGCTGAAGAGTCGCGTATGAACGGCCGAAACGAGGGGCGCTGGCAAATAAAGAAAAAGGAAAAATGTCTTCCAGTCTTTCAAAATGAAAAGGAAGCCGCGCTGCACGTCTACCTATAATACAGAAGAGTCTCTATTTTAATTAGCTTCGCCTGTCAGTAAACAATAGGACCTTATTTCTAACGAATTAATTTTTAACAATATAGCCTGGGGTTAGTGGCTGCTGCATCTACCACTCCTCTCCCGGTCTCCAGCATCCAGCACACTGTACTATAGAGTAACGTGCTTTCCTCTTCTCTCGCACTTTCTGCCTATCCTTTGTCATCCGTATCAAAATGTTCTCTATAGTAGCTTCAAAAAATGAAGTTACAAGACCCAACTAACGAAGACTCCTGAGCGTCGCGTGACACGTCAACGACGCCGCCTCGACGTCGCGTTACCATCAAAGTCAATTTCAGCCGGATTTTTCACTGTCCTTAATTTCTGTTCGATGGCAGACGGGTGCAAATTTCCAAATGAGCCGCTACGATGACGATTCGATATTGCCACATATGCATGTCCGATATCGTGGGACAAAAATTTATGTAAAAGGTTGTGCTCGTCGCGAGGAGCTTTGAACAAAGACGAAGAAGCCTGATGCAACAGATGAGGATATATGTATAGTATACTATATATGAAGCCAGTGGCGCATTCATTTGCATGAGAAATTATTGGCTAGTAGTCGCTCCGTTAGCAATTTACCGAGTCGTCCTCTGCGCGCCTATTGCCGACTTAATGGAAAGTTTTGGTTACCCGAGAAGACTTTCATTTCCGTCGCAAATCATTGACTTACCTTGCCGACGCCGGTGAGCTCCTTGACGCCAATCCTTCGGAGAAGAGCGGGTGGTGCGGGTGGTGGTGATTTCAGAAGAAGAGCAGCGTAACCATTCGGGAAGACAGGCTGTTCCTCCTGCGAGATGCTCTCGTCGCCGGATCGGCGTCGTCGATGTGGACTCGAAGATAAATTCAGTTTTTGCGCGGCCCTGCGACATCAAGGAAAACATTCTTTCTTAATTGAAGGCCGGACAGCAAAGGGAAAAATTCCTAGCAAAATACGGAGATCAGTACTCGTATGCACCGAGCTGAAAATACTAAAGAACGATTAGAGATCCGTCCGCCTTGAAGTTTCTGCTCCCGTAAAACACGTGCGGCGCTCTACGACGCTCTAGGACGCTCCACGACGCTGTACGGGGCGCTGGGCTGTCTCGGGGTTGACTGGGTGACACAGTCCACGGGGTGGCTCGGTAATCAGCGTAGGTAATGTGCCGGAACCCGTGCACCCTGCATACTCCCGTTTAAAGGGGTTCGCGCTCACGGCCGAGGGCGACCCGGTGTGAAGTGGTGTGGGCGAGGGGGGAAGGGGGGCAGGGGAAGGCGCCGGCCCTAACTCCAACCGGAGCCTCGTTAACCCACGCTCTGTGAAATTGGAAATACCGGCCGCCCTCTTCCCCATTCTCTCCCAGCAGTGACTCTCTCTCTCTCTCTCTCTCTCTCTCTTCCTTTCTGCGGCTCTCTCGTTCCGCGAGAGTCTAGAGAGACGCGTCATAAAAAGTTTCTGGTTATCAGGGATCGTCGCGGCGGTTTGTTTTACGTTCCGGCACCTCCGCTTCGCTCTCGATATTCGGACGTGGCCGATCATAAATAACATCCGGTGGAGGGAGACTACAAAGTCCGTGAACCTCACGGGCCGGTCGCTCGCACTTAGTTATGCCCGACGCCTTAATGAGCAGCGCCCTGAATGCCGTCACAGATTCTCCCAGTTTTAGGTTTTACGTTCGCTTTACTCCGTCCAAATCGTGACTTTTACGCTTCGTTTCATTATTTCTAGTTTTTAGTCCCCGAGGAAACTTTATGAGCCGGAACTTTAACGAACAGAGGCGAGCGCGGCATTTCATTTAAACTGACAACTGGCGGATCGTACCTCCCGCTGACTGTGAGTCACACGGTAAACAGTCACGTTCCCGCTCCACCAGCGTCGCCATTCCGTCAGTCGCGTAATGTTAACCGTAAGGAAATCAGAAATTTACGTGAAACATCTTCGGCGCAAAGGACATTCCTAACTGGTTGGTACTGTGGCTGACGAGAGGCTGAACAGCAATTTTAGTAGCGGTGCGTCAATAGGCAGACGGCAACGCAGCATCCCTTGTCTGCGTTAACGGATCGAGGTGTTCATAGCTTAATTCGATTTATCCGGGAGCGATCGGCTTCGACTTTCTTTAAGGGAAGAAGAATTGTTCGCCATATTTTTCTATCGCTGATGGAGGATTTGAGTAGCAGGGGGGATGGGTAAAAAGGACGTAGAGAGAGAATGAAATTGCGCGAAAGATGCGAGGGAAAATAAAGCCAAGAAGGAAGATGAGACAAGACAAGACAGGAGGAGAATGAGACACGACGCGCGAGGCAGGGACGCATCCATCACTATAAGTGAAGGTGGACGAGGAGCCCGAGAGGCTTCGCTGGAGGGTTTCTTCGTAAAAACATCGGCTAACTCAAAATCCATACCTTGAATTATTGAAACATTTCCAGGACGAAGAAGTGCGCACGACTTCTTGAGTTTCGAAGAAAGAATAGAAAAAATAAAGGAATGCCGACGTACCAGCAAGTTACAGAAGTAAGTAGAACGCAAAGAGGGACATGATGCAACCTCAACTCAAAGAGGGTAGTTAGGGAAATCTTGGAGGTGACAACTTTTAATGGAATTTGGTGGTGTCGATGATCCACCGGAAGTGAACCGCCTTGTTGCGATTTTTTTTAAGAATCTCAGGAAGGACAGACAGGTTATATCGGATGCGTTAGATCGTTGGCTGCAAGCTCATGGGAAGCAAGACGCAGGTGCGTGTCAAAGTAGCGCAATTCACGCATCAATAAAGAGGAGAAGCCATCGTCCAAGGACATAGTGTGTGAGGCGCTCCTAACTCGAGGAGTCGACGGAAAGGCGCACTAGGAGCGAGAGCAGCGTCGCGACGCTCAGTTCCCTGTGATAGGTTCGAAGATGAAATAGAAAAGTTAGAAGTGAAAGGCTGCTGTGCTGCTGCAAAACCGTCAGCGAAGGAGAGAAGACTGTTCAAACAAAATTACACGCTTAATTTCCGAAATAATTTACGTCCCGGAGGACGTTGGCGCGCCTGGTACAGGGCACCGGGTGGTGGACGCACACGCCCTCTTGGCTCCCAGCCACGTATCCGTTTAATCAAGGAAATTATAGGGCGAAACGCTCTAAACGTCAGAAACGATATACACGGCCATTAGCGGATGACGCTCGCGTATCTCTCGCTCAGCGAAATACGCATAAATAAAAGCACTCTCGGCCTATTAAGCAGTCCTTCCCTACACAGAGCATCGACGACATCCGCACCTCCCGTACCTTCTACAGTGCCCTAGAGATTATTCCTAGAAACCGACGGAAATTCTACGCGAATATGAAAGAAAAGACCACCCCTCGTTCCAGCCTCCCCCCCCCCCTCCTCCACGCTGTACCTTCAAAGACAACCACTCGATACTCACATCCCTTATTATCATTGCTTTTGTATTATTACCAAAAAATAAATTCAAACAGAGATTCCGAAATCTCCATCCATCTCTTTCCTCCATGAACTCTCTTGTCTTTAGCCTCAGGAAAGGAACAGAGGTAGGAGAGGCAGACCGCCTCGTCCTCTCGGCAGCGAAAGTCTCGTTCGATCGAGCCGATCGAACCTGCGATCGTGCGAGCCATCATGCTCGAAGCGATAATAAATCATAGAGGAGTATCAGACACTCTGTGTATGTACATACATACATACGTGAGGCAGCTTGAACCAACCTGCAGGCATCCCTAAGCGCACAAGGAAAGCAAGGAGGCGGTGGGCGACGAACACGTTAGACGTAGCTGGTCTCAGCTGTTGGCTGCTACCAACTCTGATTGAATTGCTTCTACTCTCCTCGTATAAGAATGCGTCGTAGCAGCCCCCTGCACTCTTCATCCCCCCCCCCCCCGCCGAAAGTTGCGCTTCTGGAGATGGTGTCCATACGTCACGCACACAGCACACTTACGCACATAAGAGTTATAATCTTTCGAATGTGTATAAAGTTAGCACGCCTTAAATTGTGATGGGCTTGTCAGTCGTTATGCCAGGTTAAGCCAACCTTAGAACTCCTGACAAAGTTAGTCTTGTTACTAGGCGAAGCGAACAGCACCGTTGCAAAGTCCTTCAGCGCGCAGCAGCATATCTAATCCTACACTATGTTCAAAACAATCGCCGAGCTGCGTCGTAGATTTACGACGTCAGAGCATATAAAACATTCATTTCAAATAGTATATGTATTTATTTAAAATTTCCAGCACAAAATACAACGAATTGCGTATAACTGAAAACAGTCACAGTTTTTACATACATAAATAACAAATGGCGGGGCTAACTTGTACTTTAAAAGTTCTTTGGTCACTAAACTTAAGAATTTTTGTAATGGAAAAATGTCACTGGTATAGCACAACACTTCACCTCCGAAACACACGGAGAAAATCGATAGGATTTTCTAGATATAACGAGAGCAACGAGAGAACTTTCAGAGAACGTGTTAGGAAACACAGCTAGAAAAACTATCAAAACAAAGAGCCCGGGAGCGCGAAGCAGCTCGAGGCTCCCCGACCGGTGTCCCAAGACAGACTGGCTTTAACAATAGCCAAATTCGAGAACCAACCATTCTGATTGGTCGAGACCCATATAGCCGATAACTATTAGCCTTTCCATCGAGTCGTCTCTTCAAACTAAATTGAGGGCATTTCTTAAAGAATCGGTATGTAACTCTTCCCCAGGGCATCAAACGACTGCGAGTCGATGCTCTGGTTGGACAGTCGTTCCTTTTAGGATGAAAGAGCAGGATGCGTGTGGAACGAGAGAAAGTTTTCGTCGCGGATGCTGGATACATTCGCTTCTACTTTCGCTAGGACCGAAGGTGTCTAGGTGGAAGCGCGAAAGGGTTGGTGCACTACCGCTGTAGAGAAAGATTGTCAAACGGCGACACGTTACCCGCCCACAACACATCGATATATATATATATGTATATATTGTACACATATCCTCTAGAGATGGAGTGAGCCAAGTGACGTATGGGGGTGGCATGTGCTGCTAACTTTCGCGTCTATCAACGGCGTCACACACGTTTTTCGACCTCACGTGGGGTCCTTGCTTGGCATTACGTATGTATGCGTTACCTGTGAGTAGGTGCACCGGGCGCATCCTACCTCCACCCCCCTCCCCTCTTCCTCCTCCTCCTGGAGACCGAGGCAGGGTTAGCGCACGCTGATGCAAAAAAAAAAAGAAACTTCGACATATTTATGGAAGTGTCGTTGCCAGCAGCAAAAAGCAATCGTGGGAAGGGGAAGGGAGAATCACGAGCAACCGCATATAGCTATAGACGATCTGTGGAATTCCTTGGTGCGACGCTCGAATCTCGACACCCGGGCATCGACTATTATTGCTATTGTACACCCTCTGGTTCGAACATCAGCTCAAGCTCGATCGAGCTCTCTACCCTCTGTGCGACGGGAATGCTAAGGCCTAACACTATGCCCACAGCAGAGTATTATGGCACCGAATAAAAGGTCATGTGGATGTGGATATGCACCCTATAAGATATAGAACGAGAATGGCGCCAGCTGGCCGAATTGTTGAAATCACGTACCTCGCTAACGAAAGGAAGCGTCGAGTTCATTTCCAGTCACGGAAACGCGCATTTCCATCGTTCTCTCTGTTGGCGACTTGGTGGATTCTGTCGCCACTTTTCACGGCCGGGCGAATATTTCATTTCACGGACTCAGGACGATACTCAAAGCTGCGCCCATAACTCTGGCTCGATCGCTACTGGCTCCAGGGAGTTGTAACTTTTTGACAGTTTAAGGGTGCGCCGTTCGGGCGCTCGGTGTAATGCCGAGCTGCGAGACTCAAGGAGAAGCCGGAGAGGCGGGAGCGGCTCTTGAGCTTTGGGATTGACGGGGGGCGGGGGGGGGGGTAACTTTGCCCCCGTAGGTGTTAACAAGGGACGGTAGGGCCACGGAGAACTCATAGATCAAGGAAAGCGCAGGGGATGAAATACTGGAGGTTGGCCTGGTTAGCATAATGTCAGCTGAAGGGGAGGATGAAGGAATTTCTTAAAAATGTCAAGACTCGCTCAAGCGCTTTTATACCTAATCCTCCCTTGTCCTTACTGAGGTAGTTGGTTCCTTTCTTAAGGGAGCCTCATGCACTGATTGGTCGAGTTTTTCGTACGCGGCTTTCTCTCTCTCTCTCTCTCTCTCTCTCTCTCTCTCTCTCTCTCTCTCTTTCTTTTTCTATATTGTATACATATATAAGACTGCCAAATCTCGAGAATCAAACGGTTGATCCTATTTTTCCATGCACGCACGACTTATCACGAAGAAAGAAGAAAAGATGGACGCGAGGTGCGTTCGTCGTAAAATAAACTAATTAAATGCTGAGAACATCAAAGAGGCTCGAATTCCTATGAAATAATAAGCTGAAGACGCTACTGGTAATTTCAGAGCTGTTCTCTGTCACAACAGCAGGAGTGTGCACTGTGGTCAGTTCTAGCGCCGTCGTTGCTGCTGTTTCTGCTTTGCTTTGCTCTGCCGGTTGCGTCCGGTGAAGTTCATTAATACTTTATTGTTCCATGGGAATTTCTAATTTCACGCGAAAAAGATAAAGCATTCGCTCAACCTGCACATTGTCAATAAGTGACGGCACGTAGTGGATGCAGAGAGCATCAGAAGCGCGTCCCAGGGGAGGAGTTCAAAGAAGAGGGAACAAATGGAAAAGAAATAGAGTAGAGCAAGGAGAGAGCAGGTAAAAGGGATTAATAAAGTTTTCGGAGTCATAAAAGTTGTGGAAAACGCAGCTCAGGCGTCGCAGGAGAAAGGAGGTAGAGGTAGGGCGAGAGCGAATGATGACGAAATGACAGCGGGAGACGAAGAGAAAGACGCAAAGGAAATAAGGAAAGTAATAAAGAGAAGAAGAGGTTTCGTGGTGAAGTAAAGATGCGGCGATCGTCATGTTAAGTTTATGCCTTTTGGTATAGTCGAAGAAAGTGGCGTCCGGCGTCTACGTGGTCCGTATCGTAATCGTGCCTTAACAGAGAGTCACTTAACTTTTGCGTCAGCCTCCCTTATTTCGTGGTAATAAACCGGATATGGCTCTTGCAACGGCTGCTGCTAAACTGCCTTTTCTTGTCGCGCCATTCGAATCGACGCTCAGTGCGTACTCTGCCCGCCCATATGGATCGATCGAATGAAGCCGAGACCGTTGCACTGGGCTGAAGCCGCAGGGTATCTTGCCTGCTGCACCCTTGATCTTCCCTGTTTCCTGGGATGTCATCTTCTTGAGCTTCCTTTGCGCCGCATTCACTTCCTCTGGCAATTTCACGGAAAACGTCGACCTGGCCACTCCCGGGCACACGCCGTCGTATATCTCGGCAGATAATACACTTTTCCTTTCTGGCCTGCTACATCACGACGGTCCTCGTTCTTCTTCTGCCTTTACTTGCTCCTCCTCCTCCTCCTCCTCCTCTTCCTCCCCGCCCCGACGGCTACCCTCGTGGCCTTTCATGCAATTACCCGCCAAGACGCCGTCCATCTCCTGGGAGATCCTGACTAAGGACTCTACGCGCCACACAGTCTGCCGGCTGCCGCTATACCGCTTTACTGCAGCCTCCAGTGCTCTTTGCACTAACAATAAGTCACGCGGATGTCCCTACGAGCTGGAGAAACGGCATTACAGATACGAAGACATCTGATGTTCGTCAATTGAGAAAAGCCACGGTTAACCCTTAAAGCATGTGGCTCGGAAGTTCGGAGGGTCGAAGGGCCGCTAGAACATCAATGTATCGGAGTGTAGCGTGTTTCGGAACCACCAGTCGATGCGGTATTAATTTGCAAACTATTCGCACTCGCTGTGACACGGCTGAGAGTTATAGGCAGGTTTCGCAAGACACGCAACGTCTGCGTGCCAGCATAGCGATCCGAGGAAACTATGCGACTTCAAAAGCCCCGGGATACACACTATACTATCGAGGTGGCCGGCTTGTGGCTCGCTGCAGGTTCCAAGTTCCAGGTTACGCTGACAGTGCGAGACTCAGGGAGTTTATGTTTCAGAGGCGCAATTGATATTCCTGCGATAGAAACTGCGACGCGATCGAGGCTTCGCCAAAGGAACTGGACCAACTCGCGATCTCCTTCCTCGAGAATGGAATAGCCTAGAGAATGGTGATGGAGGATCAAGTATTATGAAATCAGAGATGGAGCTGACCCTTCGGCCAGCAGCTTCCCGGAATGCTCGGGAAGACGGTAACGGTCTGAGAGATCTAGGAGGTCTGAGGGATCTAGGGGCACGCAAAGGGGTAAGATAAAGTAGCGGGTATTGGTGCACCGGGAAGGAAGGGGGAGGGGGAGCCTAACATAGACAACAAGATCACATGGACCGGTAATTACCTAGTGTGCTTCCACTGCGCGTTGAAGAACCTCAAGTCCACAGCCCCGAAGAAATTGCGAATCTTACGGGGAGAAGCAAAGGAGAGAGGCGAGGGAGGAAATTTCGAGTCACGGCAAAGACTCAGGGACGAGAAGAAGCTGGAAACAGAAGAACAGTAAGTATACGAAAATAAGGTGAAGAGAGGTTGAGAGAAAGCATAGGAAAACGAAGAGGACGTAGAAGATGAGGAAAAAGTTGTATAGGAAGTCTCTTTTCACCCCTCCCCTCCCACCCTCCTCGTCCCTCAATCCTTCACCCGTTTATGCTTTTGAGAAAATTACTCGGCGTTGAGCATTCGCCTTTCGTTTCCTGTTTGCCGTTCGACCGTCTCTCGTTTATTTCTTTTTTGGGGAAGAAAGGATGGTGGGCAGGGCGAAGAAGATGAGAAGAGACACGAGCGAAGGCATCGAGGGGCAACGAGAGAGAGAGAGAGAGAGCGAGAGAGAGAGAGAGAGAGAGAGAGAGAGAGAGAGAGAATGGAAACGAGAGAGGAGAAGGAAATCACTCCTTTCTCTCACTCGCACTTCTTCTTTTTCTTCTTGCTACTCGCCTCGTGAGAATGAATGAAATATAGCTGGCTCATTTGGCGGTTTATTTTTAATTCGAACTTTTTTCCAGGGTCGGCTTTTAATAGAGCCCGTCGAGCGTTCAGGGCGACATGTGTCAAGGGTGTTTTTTTCATTGCGACTCGACTCTGCTCGACTGCTCGACTACTCGGCACTACACCACTGCGGTACGAGTAGTAGAAGAAGAACCGCGAGTAGGATGTGTCACGCAAACGTTGCCGCCATTGCTATTGCCATCGTCACAGGGTGACTGGGAGTCTGGGGAGAGACTTACTCTCATTTGTCTAATACAGACCATTAATTCCCACTAAAGCTGTCTCTTTTATACGTCAACCGATAGCAAATTAGAAGATGAACGACGCCGCGCCTACTTTTTCCCTTCCTCCCTTCCACCCTTACGCCGTTTTACGAAACAGACACGGTTGACAGTTGGCAACGCGATCGTGGACTCTTCCATCCTCGTGAGGGTTTCGTCTTTCGCATGCTGTACGCGCCCTCGTCAGGATCATCCCCCAAAGTGACTAATTAGCCGAAAGACATTGAGGGTCCCGCATCAAACCCGTGTGAACGGTCCTCGGTTATCGCGCATCTCAGCGCATTTCCTGATGCGGGACAAGACACGTGCGCACGATCGCAGGACAGCCGAAAATCCTGTAAGGATCGAGCGATCGACTCTCGTGCACTCTGCTTGCTGTGTGAAAAGAGCGTCTCGCAAAAATAAACACGTGTGAGCATCAAAGAGACGATCGTCGCGACTCTCGGGCATGCGATAGTAAATTTTAAACAATTAACATTTTTGTACTGGTCCATGAGGATGCTGCCCGTAAATTACATGTGTGAGCGACGAAACCTTTAGCCCCGAATTAAAATTGCGATCCGACATGCTCGGCAGCCGCAGCCGCAGCCACAGCGGTGCCAGTCCTGCCAGTTTGTGCAACCACTGGAGCGGCTCGTAATTCATTTTTCAAAGAGATGAAAATAGGAGGATTCCATGTGGAAAGACAAGAGGAGATGAGGATGACTCTCGCTAGAGGATGCCCTAGCACAGACCGTGCTCACTGGCCCTGACCGTAGGCGTTTCCTCTCGCGACGTCGACGTATCTCTGTATCTGCGTCCTGACAGACTTGTTTTGTCTCGGCCTCCTCGAGAATGGAAGAGGAAAAAACTATGGCGCGCATATTTCTGGAGGTGTCAGGTCGCGCTGCTGTCAGGTTGGGGTCACGTCTCACGCATGCACGTTGCCTTCACCGTCCCCAGGGCATGCGGGAAGATGGGAAAGCTTGGAAATCCAGGAAAGCCCCGGCGGCGGTATCCCTCGCCGTACTGTGTGTAGCGTCTGTGCGCGAGAGACGTCATCTCGTGATAGATGCGTCGCGGATTCGATGGATTCGAGGAATCCGGAAACGGACAGTCCCACTTCGGTGTCCAAAAAGCGCCGCTTCAGTCGCGTTTCACTTTTTCCTTCTCACTCGATCGTAGAGCGAGTTGCGGGAATGCGATGTCTTCGCATTCGAGGACACGTCTAATGGCCAATAAGTCGAGAGACGGAAACTCCCATTTCAGGGCCACTGTCGAAATCTATTCGAAAATATTGTTTCCGGAACAAGCAGCCGCGTGATAACTGTTCCAATCGTTTGGGGAAAATATTCGAATCGTAAGGAACGCGCGGGCATGCGGGCTGAACGCAATCGGCAGGAAATGTCCGGGGAAGCGAATGGGGCCTGTGGCTCGTGATACGCGTTACGCACTTCAGAATTTGGCCAACCGGGATGCTTGGGATTTGATGCACCGCGTGATTCACCGCCAAGACACGACGACCCAAATTCGCGTCAAACCGTAAAACAATGCTATTGATTTTATTTCCATATCGCGACACGTTCGCCGCCACTGCGATTCCGGGTGCGGTTAGATTCAACGCAGCCAGCAGCTAGCGGCAATGGCGCGTGAGTGCGTGAGTGGGTGAGTGCGCGCGTGCAGGGTAAATGTGAACAGGACCTAAGGGTACATATATCGAGCGATGGATGTTGGATGTTCGGTGTGCTCGTCACGTAAAGCAGAATCCTTGGGGTGGGGGGGGGGGGTGCGCTAGGGTTGAGGGATTAAGAGAAGAACGAACAGAGGAAAAAATAGGATAGGAAACAGGCGACAGGGGGTGAAGGGGGCGCGAGGAAGGGCAGAGTCTAAAATGTCAACAGAGTCTGCAGCCTCTCGCGTTATTATAAAAGCCAGTTTCTCGACGTGTCACGTGACTCGACACGCATCCGAATTCGAATCTTTTCGGTTCCCTGTTAAATTATTAGATTTTTATAAAAATTAAACTTAGCGTCCGATTGTCTATCTTGCTATTATCCCTCGATCACGTTCCCCCCGACCTGCGGTGCTAATTCTTATCATTCTACTTGGATGCTTCTCTTGCAGCCAATTTATCACCGGAAACTGTCTTTTCTTCGCTTCGGACCCGCGTCAATCGTTCATTACTTCTGACTTTTCCTGTTTCTCACATATTCATCGCAGCGGCCACACCGGCCACACCGACGTAGCCCTTTGGGGTCGAGGGAACATCGAAAGACGCAGGAACTGTAACAGGCATCTACACACACCGTAGCTGCTTTCCTGCTTGGCCTCGTGAAAAACAAATTATTGCGTTCGTGCCATAAGTATTCTTTCGAACCTTCGCAATTTTCCTAGCTAAGAACGTAATAAACCTGTAGTACGTGCACCTCCTACTGCGATTCGCCATAATTTCGACGAGTCTCTTTTTTTCCTGCTAACGAGTCTCTTGTGAGTTGTGGCGACAACACGGATTTGAAAGAAAGAGATAAGTGAAAGGACGGCCAGGATGGCGGAAAACACAATTTATTCGTGGCCAGTGCGGACTTTGAATCCTTGCGGCAATTTCGAAGCTCGTAATAACAAGTTGGTCCTTGGGTAATATTGGATTTATCGTTTTTCTTCATGTTTTTTTCGGTCTCTGCCAAAAAAAAAGTAAAAGTGCGAGAAGAGAGAATCATAGGGCTGCTTCCTGTGTTTATGGGAGCGAGACGCCGCCTGCTGGCCAGCTCCTCCTCTGGCGGGATCTACTCGTTGCCAAGGATGAGGTGTGTACGAAGGATGCCAGGAAAGAGGGTGAAGGTAATCCTGAGGGAACCTAGGGAGAGCTGACGAGCATCAGCGGCAAAGCAAACATGGCGAGTCTCCACGAGAAAAGCTCGCGGCCCACTTGGAGACAGGGATAAGCAAATAGAGTCTGAAGTACAAAGCATCCGCTGCAACCTACATACATACATGCGTGCGCGTGTGTGTGTGCTCGCGTGACGTGCAACACCCACGCGTGTGTCAATGAAATCCATTTGTTTCTTTCGAAGGGAGGAAATCCATCCTATTCTTACACCCTGGACTTTGAATAATTTTTGGACTTTGGTCATTCGAGTATCAAGTTATGCTGATTCAACCTTTACGTGCGAGACTTCTAAGACCGATAGCGATTACGTACCACTGAGTCACTGAATCTGCCACTGGGAATCTTTGAAATTTCATTGCACTTGTCGCAGCCACTCGGTCCTGCAGAAAAAGTGGGAGCAGCAACGTGGAAAATAACAAATGCCTCGAACACTCAAAGATTTTTTTCTTTTCAAGCTCCGAGAGGAATGGACAGACTATAACAGACTGTACATACATTTATAGGAGATTTATTCTGCAAATCGAAAGCGCGTTTTATGAGCCTCGTTGTGAGCTACGAGCTGAAAGGAACTACAGAGAACAACTGTGCATCGATGAGATGAAAACGCGAAAAGAAAGCAACAGATCTTCCTTCATACTTAGATTTACTATATCCTTTATGCCGTCGCACCGACTTTCCATTTGCCTCTCATCCTTCTTATATTATTCTGGAAAAACTCTATTTACTTTAATACAGGATTACTGAGCAATTAACAGCAAGAAGTTACGAGTGAGGCGCAGCACTTAATCGATAACGAGTAAGTAATCAAATTTCTTGAGCATGAGTCGAAGACAAGAATCGTACGATTAAAATTTCCATGATTCATTCTTTTTTTTTCTACAGAGCCTTAGAGACACGTTACTGAGCAATTTGTTGCGATCAAATTTCAATAATTATTGATATACAAAAATATTTAGAGATGCACAAAGGCTCGAGACCACAAAATTACTAGATTTTTCCACTGGATGCAGTAATCACCTGGAATTTTTGTACTTTTAATTGGCTCTCAAGTTACTCTACACTGCCCATGAAACGGTCCACCCACATATCCACGCTCTCCGATCGTCAATGTCTACATCGACTCGCGGCGCTCTGAGGCCTTCCGAATACATTTCGTATCACGCTGCTGTAAGTGCCCCCCGAATTCAGCTTCGTAAAAGCAGCTCGACGCACACGAAGAGTCGCGTCGCGCACGTACGTACATACATGTGCAACGGAGGAGCTTTCGCGCAAAGGAGGCCGCGCGTGTTGCGTAGCTGCCTGTCGCAGCTCACGTGTAATCACGCATTCGCACTCGCGAAAGACTGCATCACAATCGCACATACGTACGCACGAATCTTTCACCGCCGACACTGACACACCGTGCGCTGCAGCTCTCGATCTCGATTATGTCGCATCCCCTGCTCGGGCCGTGCTATAATCGTTTCAAGCGCATCTAATGTATTCCGATGGAAACGATTTAATTGATTCGTTATGCAAAAAGTTATCACAGCAATGAACCAGCAGAATTCGATAAAGGGCTGAACAAGCGATGATCGGACGACGTACGACACGTCATGACGCGTCGGGTAATATTATCTGAGAACGATCGTACCTGGGAGACTCCTTGCCTTCCTGGACACTCGACGTCGCCATTGCGTCGTCTCCTTCAATCCTATCGACTCTCTTAAGGTCCTTTGCACTTCCCACCAGTCCGGCAATTTTCACTCTTTCTTAATATATCACTGCACTTTCCTGCATTCACCAATTTTGTACTTGTACTTGCAGTAGCTGCGGGAAGACACGGACTGACGACACTTATTGTAACACTGACGCTCAATACGATTTTAAAACGAGAATCATAATGCTATAGATTACAAGCAACGAGGAAAGTTCAACAAGCACGCCTTCTCAAAACATATCGATGGATTCCTTCGATCTATCGTGCGCATAACAAGAACGTAAATGCATAGTTAACAAATGTCCATATTTAATTTACTGGGTAACAATTATCCGAGGACACATTAGTTTCACAAGGAGTCAACGGATGTGAATTGTGACGAAGAAGCCGGATTTTTAAGGGGAGGGCTGGGGAGTCAGAGAGAGAGAGAGAGAGAGAGTCCTGCCGATACCTTTACGTGCGTGAGATAGTGCAAATATGCGTGTGTGCATCAGAGTAGATGTCGTTACTCTCGCAGTCACGTGTTCGTTCGCCTCTTTCTTAGACTCTCTCATTAAATCTTATCAAGTTCTTCAAAAAAGTAATTGGATCGCGATTTTCGTGAATCAAATTGCTAAAGAATCGGTCATGTTGCCCGCAACGTGTCTCCGAGATTCTTTGCCTCTTCTTGTTCGACTTCGGCGTTTCTTCTTTTTCTTGGTTCTCTCGCATCCCCCATTTGTTATCTTACTACTTTTTTATGGTTCTCGCGTAGACAGGACTCGCGCGCGAAGGTCCACCCTCGACAACGTTCCCGGCCGCAGGTCGCAGAGATCGCTACGAGTTATCTCGGCGAGGAACACGCGGCTGGTGCGTGAACGTGCGTGAGTTTTCTCGCGGCATTCCATCTGCGTATTTCGAGGAGATGTACATGCGAGAGTGACGGCGCACGCCGCGCTACTGACGCTCATCGTCGTCCCGCTCTTCGACGTTGGGACGCGAAGCTTGATCCGGTCGGCCGGCGCAGGACACTGCGCATGCGTCGCACTGCTACGGCATCCAAAGAAAACCTACGGGAAACCTTCGTGCGAATTATCTACTCATTTTCCTCGTTTCTCTTTGCTTTTCGTTTCTGTTAACGAGCTTCCGGATGGTACATATCTCTGGGACGTATCGCGGCCAAAGGTAGAGAAAGGCTAACGCGAGGCTCACCGAGTCGTCATCGCCGCCATCGCCGCCATCGCCGGCCCGCTGCCACGTGGACATCGTTGCTCGAATGTGCCTGTCTCCTCTCGTAGCTGCGCTGTCTGTTACTCCTCGACGCGACATATTCGTACTGGCAATCGCGGATGACGTGCGTCTCTCCATGACTCAGGGGCGGCACAGGAAAGTGCCGCAAAAACACAAACACTACGTGCCGAAGATACGAAAAGAAAGTAGGAAAGAACATTCGCGTCGTCTGTCCGCTGCGAGTGCAAAAGTGCAGCGGAAAAGGGGATTTCCAAATGTTAGCGAAAACAATTCAGTGGGCATCGTAAATACACGTACATATGTATACGATACGACGCACCTGCGGGAACCGCCATACGGGAAGATTCATGCCAGAGGCGTCAGAGCTGCAGCCGCGAAATCACCTTCTCCGCGTAGTAAAGGCTTACGCACATGCGTTGCGCACTCGTTGATTTCTCGAGGATCCTTTCCCGCGTCCGAAACGATAATCGTACATACGTGCCGCATTTTCCAGCCGAAAGAGCCGTTCCCAGGATTTCCGGCTGTTCATCTTGCGCACCGTTTGAAATTGACTGTGCCCACACACTGACCCACATTGTGCCCAGTCGCTGCGAGGATCAACTGTTTATACACGAGGTGAACAATGGGTCACCGAAATATTACAATCCCCCCCAAACCCCCAATCCGAGCGCATCCATGTTAGATTGTAATCGGGAGTCCGGCACACGGTCATTCTCGCCATTGGCCGGCGAGCATCGCGCGTACGAGAGGAAATGCCAGACGGTCCAGCGCGCAGGAGGAGAGGGTCGTGGGGCGGCAGACGAGGAGAAAAAGAACGTTCGGATATATCGGCATGGTTGGATTAAAATGAGGGATGTTGGAATTTAAATTGAAGTGATCCGTGAATTCCGAACCTTCGGCAATCCCTTGGATACATATTGCGCGTGGATCGAGAGTGATCGATGGATCGATACCAGGTCCTAGTAGCAAGCCAGTAATAGGTGGTTCGATAGAATGTATCGAATAATTTGCTTCCGATTCAAAGCTATTTTTTCCCAACCTTTCTGATTGTGTTGGTAGAGACAGTAGAGCGAAAGTTCCTTAGGTGGGAAGAACAGCAGGAGCAGCATGAGCAGCAAGAAGAGCATCGTGCAGGTTAGGGGGGGGGGGGGATGGCGGTGGGAGATTTGGTGGCACAATGTATCGTGCTCTTTTCCGGTCAATTAAACCCCGAGGAGCTGGAATTAGCGAGAACGGCGCACTCTGGTTTGCTCTCGCGAAGCTCGGACGATGTGCCTGAGAACTCGCGGGACTCGCAGGACTCGTAAAGCACCCTGCGAGAACAAACCTACCAAACTCTAAGGTTTATTGCTCCGTTTTTACGCGTCCTCTCGCGATCCTTCTCCTAATTAATTTTCAGATTAGATTAGCGCTCCCACCGGCCTCAGATTAATTAAGAAACTCCCTCTTCCGCGAGTGCGCTCGTAAAAACACGTCGATCCGCATCGCTCGAGTTCGAGTCCTTCGGTGACGAACGACGCCTCTCACGTAACCCTTAGGAATATTCTGACGCTTCTTTACGAGCGCCAACGAGATTCGCGCAGATTTTCGTTTTTTTGTTTTTTTTTCTCTTGCCCTTCGACACTCGGGTCTTCGTTTTTTCCACCGACGTTAGGTAGGAGATTCCAGTGGAAGGGAAACTGAGGCTGCAGTGGTCCGCACAGGTGGATCCCGCGTCGTTCCCCTCATTTCCGTCCCTCGACCTTAATACAGGAGCAACTGCACCGGCTGGAGGGTTGCTCCGGTGATCTCGTGAATCGTCGCTGGTTAAGAAGTTCAGAGTTGTTTAGAGCGTATGACAACCCCTGACTGCCGCCCTCCGGAATGACCTCGTAAAGAGCCCCCCCCCCCCCCCACACAACACCCACGCGGCGCACTTCCCTCCCGAACGGTGGTTGCCCACCCGGTTACTTTAAACCGTCGCGCACTTGTCTCGACTTTTACGGCGATGGAAACGCTCCATTGCGCGATTTAGCCTGGCCGACACGACCTCCAACGCCGGACGACTCGAACCTTTACTCGGCAGCTCTGGTCGCTGTGTCGCGCGAGATCACTGTGGGATTCTGCCCCTTTTCCTCTTACGAATTACATGCGTAGTCGTTCCATGGTGAACCTGTATACTATTGTGTTGGACTTTCTTCGACGTTCTTATCTCTTTTCTCTTTTCTCTTTTCTTTTTTAATCGTGATTTGAGAGTCTAGTGCGCAGGAGTTCGGGGCCCAAGTGGAATTTAATTCAAAACAAAGTCAATCTGAATTTCTAAGCGTACCGAATGTTTCCGAGACTCGCGGGCTTAAGGTCTTACGTTGTCGACGGTAGCGTCGTTGCGCACGTCATCAGGTCGCACACTGCAACATTATCGATGAATTACACGTTTCGCGGACGCGCTAATGTTCTTCTAAAACGTATCGTACGATTGGTCAATCCTATTGAATCCTGCGCGATAGAAAGATAGAGCGAATAAGGACTCGTGTGCCAATCGTCATTCGTTCGCTCGTAACGTGCAAGAGCGATCACGAAAGCATCGAGGAGGAATTAAATAATATTTGTGTGCAGAAATAAAGAATTTGCTCCCCCCCCCCCTGAAGTGTGGGGACGAGGCTGCTAGCGGAATTGCTGGGATTATTTTTGGGAAGAACGACGCCCGGCGTCCGGCGCCCGAGTGGCACTCTCGCTGTTGGCTTTCGAAACATCCTTGCTCTGTGGAAAACTAACCGGCAACTTTTCCCGCTGCATCCTCCTCTCTACGGTTTCCTCTTCACAAGCACAGGGATACAGTCGCCTGGAGTCGTCGCACGGCATGCAGATTCCTTCGTCAGGATAATAATTATGCGCGGCTTCCACCTTTCATCCCATTTGTATTTAAGGTTCGGCTGGGAGACGCAGCCTCTTCCCAGAGAGTTCATTCTTCCGGCTCTCCCACAGAGCTGAATACAGAGATATTCCCATTCCGCTTTCCATCCCCGAATCTCTTCTTCCCTTTCTCCAGTTGCTTTAATCGTTTCATCGAGTTTCTCCTTTCGAAGAAGGATCAGAGAGCACTCTATATTCCTCCTTCCTCTTCTTCCTCTTCATCTTCTTCTTCGTCTTTCTCCTCCTTTCTCCTCTTTTTTCTCTTTTTCCTCTGTCTGACGACGACGATGAGAACGATAAGTTCCCTACAAACAGAACCCTTGCCTGGAGAGTTTTTCCATTGAACAAACCTCCCCTACGAGTCTTCCTCCTAATCTCGACAAGCGCATTTCGGTTTTTTTCCGGTGAACTTGACTGGATCATTTGCCGTAAATTCATTCTGCTTCTTTTACATACTTTCGCTACGAAATTCCCGAGTATCTAATTTTGAACCTGTGCAATAGGCATTCCGTGGAGACGCGCTCTGACCTTTGGCCTCTACCCGTTTTACAGATTATAAAATATATCCAAACTATAAATTCCATTCTTCGTGCCCCACATTCCCACAGACGTCGTTTCGCGTCGCTATGCCGGCGATGAAATTCTTTGACTATACCGGCGAACTTTCCTATTGGTCACATTCTCTCCGATGGTTATGACCTTACGACCTTTCCTGTTAGCCTTATACCTCCTGTCCAGCCTCTACCGCCGCACCTCCATCCTCTGCAAGATCGTCCAAGTTCCTGGAGCTTCCTCCTCCAAAGCGAGGAGACGATGGATGGGGTCCCTCTTCAAAGTGTTCGCATCCAGGTACACACGATACTCCTCGATGTTGTTTCCCTTTCTATTTAAACATTCTGACATCACATCCCTCGTTTTAAGGTTTTACTGTGCATGCTTCGTGGAATGGAAGGAGAAATAGCGTATTGGTGCGTGTGTGTGTGTGTGTGGGGGGGGGGGGGGGTCGAAGACTGCATCTCTCAGGAGCTTCGAATGCCGGATAAATCTCGGTTAAACGAATTGCCGCTGAAGAAGCAATCGATCCTCTTTAGCTTTGACGCGGAAACGAATAAAAAACGAGAGCTGAATGGCTAATCCCAGGGGATAAGGCTCCCCATTGCATTAACATAGCCCTAGGATGATCCTGGCTCGTTTGCAGGATAGTCTGAGGAACGAGCTGATAAGAGCGTCCGACGTGGGTGTCGGTGGGAACTCTCCCGACAACTGCGCGAGTCGGGAAACTCTGGACCAGCAGCCGCAGCTGAAATAGTATTTGCATAGATCGCAGATTGGCCTTGTCCAAAGGGACTAATGCGTCCTGGGTCAATGATTAAGAGCAGGAGAGATCCGAGCCAGCTGGGGCTTCCGTCTCTAGAAGAAAGACCCGATAAAGTTCTTTGCGGCCTTCATTGTCAGCCTACCGATGAAATTCCCATTTTCAGTGTCGCCTTTTACGTTTCGGTCCATCCTCTTGCAGCATCATCGATTCCTGCGTCGACGATCTTCCAGGAAAGATCGAAGGGTCCTCATCGTGGTGGGTGCTGGGCGTTGGGAGTGCCCTTCGAATGACGTATCTACTTGTAAGGGTGGAAAAGAACTCGGATCTGACTGAGCAAGCAGCAGGAGGACGCGAAGGGCTGCAGGCAACTAAACGGGAAAACAGTAGGCTGGCACTCGAGCCCTCCGAACTTCTTCAACTTTATAAAATAACGCGGGCGTGATGAGAGGGTCCAGAGGGGACGCGACGATGGAGAAGGGACAAGAGAAAAGGAGAATCCCTGGGAGCAGTCCTTAATCTGAGCTAGATCTCAACTCTCGAATCCCTCTACTGTCATTTCCTATAGCGAGACCGGGCGGCACACCCTTCGCCATTGTCTTTAGGCTTATCTCAGCTCTTTCCCCCCTCCCCCCTCCGCCCGGATAAGGTCCTGTCCTGCCGCGGTTACGAGAGAGTTCCGCGAAATCGTCTTCGTGCCTCCGAGCCGATCCTTCGGTGAGCCTGAAAGTGAGAAACGATCCTGCAGAAGGAAATATCGCGACGCAGCTCGCATCTCTTACAACCCCTAACGTTTCTTAGCGGAGTTGGCGCTTTCCGGTAAGCAAAGTCAATAGGAAGGCGTTCGTGAAATTTTCAAAGAGCTTAGGCGACTGCAGATGGGCTGCAAAATCTGGCTGCGCTACCCAACTTGGATCGCTAAACGATTTTCAAAGTGAGATGGCCGCTTCAGATAAGACGCTCCCTTCCGAGGTCCTTCGGGACACCCTTAGCTCCTTGTTTCTGAGACGATTCGAGCTCAAACCGGGATCGGATACTAAGCCGAAGAAGTTCCCGCAGTACTTGGAGACGCGGCTTTAAGGTGTCTCGTTAAGCGAGCTACGAGCACTCGCTGCGCGTTGGAAACTCGTGAGAAGTTTTATCGATCGGCCTCCGCAGGATCGAGTCTTTACGAGTTGCCCTCGACGGGACTTTGGCTTCACGAGGTGCCCAGCCTCCCGTTCAACGAGAGAGAGAGAGAGAGAGAGAGAGTTAGAGATTCTCAGGGCCCTTCGAGAATTCAAAGAAGCCAGTGCGCGTCCCTTCGTTATTCTCAGGTCCTTGAGGTTCCAACTCGATAAGCCGTTTATGAAGTGTTCTCAAGTGAGCTCCGCCCTTGTCAATGACGATCGGAAATTCAAGCCGGGAAGACGACTCGACATCCAAAACGATCGATTTTTCATTCCGCCTTGTGGATTCTCACGTAAGCGCGCACGAGCCTCTAGACGCGATCGAGCATTCCTCGGAGGGTCACACGCATTCGAGAATCCGATCGCAGCGCTTCTCACCGGGCGACGACACCCTAGACGTCAGCACGCGGCGCGTCATCGCCTGGCACTTCTCCTTGAACGGCCCTCGCAAGGGCTTCTTCTCGCGACGGCACGAGAAATGACTTTTCAATGAGGAGCGAGTTTTTCTCAGCCGTCATCGTCGCTTTCCTCCCGGTGCCGTCTCTTTCCACTTTATTTTTCTTAAGAATCTTCGTTTCGACAAACACATACATCAAGCCTCTGCCATTTGGAATTCCGAAGCAACACTTTCGAAAAACTGGCTCTTTCTCTCTTGTTCTCTTACTTTCTTCCGTAACTATTCGTGCGATTTAAATGTTCAAAAACAATTTCCAAGATTTTCCGCTATCCCGGTGCGGTGCCCGTGTGCATTGGATACTTTATTCCATTGATCCTCGATCAATGCTAAACTTATTTCTCGGCCGATTATGTTCGATGTGGCTCTGGGGTTTTAAACTTTCCAATTAAAAGCACACGTTTCCACAGGATGATAAATCAAAGAGTCTCAAAGAGAGTGTAGTAAACCGAAGCAGAGCAGCATCTAAAATTCACATAATAGAGTTGCGTGAACTTTTAAGATCACCTTTTTTTTTTAACTGATCTGAACAACGCCTGCATGTGCATCCGTGCGATAACGGTGCCACTTTGTCATCTTCAACGTTTGCCGTATAGACGTCCGATTATCCTCTAAACGACAGAAGGGAATGAATAACGATACTAATGGGCAATAATGACGAATCTACAGTTCAAAACGAAGGTTAGGATGCAGTAATGTAGTATTGCGATTACCATTCCATTGTTTTTCATGGTGCCTGGATTTGGAAAATCTCCCCTCCCACCTTATAACACCCCAAGGACATTGAGGAAAATAAGCTGACACGCATGTACCACGGGATTATAACTACATATGTAAATGAATACACGGACACATTCACTTATGGTTCCCGTTTCGATAAGAAATGTAAATTACCTAATGGATCCTGGAATCGTGTTACAACGCTCGTTAGGCCCTCCGGAACCTAATGCGATTCACTCACACGTTAAATAATTATACCGACCAACAAATAATTATTAATTTATTACAGTTAGATACAGATACGCACACGTGACGTGACACCGAAGCACGTGTGCACGTGTGCACGCATATAGCAAGTCGAAAGTCAAAACATCCCCCGAGAAATAGCACTAATATTCTTTTGTCGTGACGGCCGCATCGTCTTTTTCTTTGGTTCGTGATGAAGTAGAATGCGTGTATGTATGTACTTTGTGTGGCGGCGGCGGTGAAAGGGAGGGCGACTGTTCGTCGAGTGTTTGGATTTTTTGGTTACGGATCGCACACGAGGTCAAAGGGTACAATGCGAGCGGTAGCAGAAGATCGAGTCAGCAGCACACCGATGCTGCTGGGGAGAAAAATCAGGCGGCGGAAATGGCTCGCGTTCCGAGAACAAAAAGGAGCCGACACCCGCTCGGACGCGGTGCGGTAATTAGCTAATGGAAATCCGTGGTGGCCGGGAGGCGGAAGGGACTGTTAATGTCGGGAAATTCAAATGTATCGCCTGAATTATCCTTCCAGGGTGCAACACCACCCCAGGCCGTAACTCACTCTGATTTTTGCACTCTGTAAAGAGACAGAGGTGGACAATGTATATGAGAGACAGGAAGAGACACCGATCAGCCGCTGACACATTAGACACGATCACATGACGATTATGCAGGAGGAAAGCCGAGACAATGTAAAACGTTGAAAAAAATAAAGAAAAGACCGAGCGAGATATCGTAAATCGAAAGACGCTTATTAGTGATTAGTGTTTGAGCGTGAAATATCCCAGTGACACTAGAATGATAAGAGGAGACGTAATGTAGGACTGCGTAGAGGGCAGCGTGAAGGCAGCCATGTTGCCAGAACAATTAAAAAAAAAAAAAAAAAAAAAGAACCAAACAGAGAAGAGGATGAGAGCCGAGTTGCTTTTCGTAGGGATCCGGTAAAGCAGCAGGGGCGGCCGACGAAAGGGAAGTAGCAGCGGCCGAGTTCCTGTTTCTAATCGGCGATAAGCTATAGGCTCTCCTGTATAAATCTCACGCGATCCTAGAGGGTCGCTACTCGTTCCAAATGCATGCGCCACTATCGCATATCTATGAGTTTATTTATTAATTATCGCACGTCTATCGCGGCGGTCGGGCATCGCTTGTTTATGTGCTCGGATCCCAAAGCGCGATACGCACCGAGTAAGTCCTGCGGCAAACTTTTAACTTTCTAGGAATCTCGCGTAAGGTTGTCGGTAGCCGAATAAATTCGATCTCCCAGGCGTTTCATTAATCTTCGAGTTAGTCCCACGGCGCGAATCAGCGGCTCGCTCCAATTCCTATAATTCAATTAGCTCCCGTTCTCGTTCGCCTTATTCGCTCCTTCCTCGCCGCTTGCCCCCCCTTAGTCAGCACGTACATACAACGGACCGTCCGGTCGGCTTCCGCTCTTCCTCCTCCTTCTCCTCCTCCTCTTCTCTCTCTCTCTCTCCCCCTCCCTCCCTCCCTCCCTCCCACCCTTTCACGCCGTTAGGAAAAGTCGGGAAAAGTCGACGAAGGGGGGCTGGCTGCTCACCCGGACTTTGGTTGACGGAGACTTACTTACGGATTGCGCTCTGAAATTAAGAGTCCCGCACGAATCGCAGTCCAAAACAGCGCGAGACAACACCGTATATCAAAAGACCCCAAACCTCCAGCACTCCCAGCAGCACACCCCAACACACCCAGCACACCCAACGCCGAATCTCGAATCTTCCCCCTCTCTGTTTGACTTTTCCGAACGTAGCGGGTTTCCTCGGTATCTGGTTTCAGGCTCGTTTATTTCCTTCCTTGACTTTCCCAACGTTGTCGACGTCCCTGACGATGGATGCACGTAGGCAGTGACTACGTACTGTCACCGTCGCTTGGCACACAGGGACGCAGGGCATTTACCATTGAAAATAAGAAAGCGTGCGCAAAGAATCCTCCGTTAATTCCAGTCCGAGAGCCCTCTCCGAATTAAACGCACAGAGCTTGGTTTTCGTGTTCGAACGCAGTAGGCGACGGCCGATTGGTTTACGAGTCCGTCGATGCTTAATCCTACACCGCATTCCACGCATAACACATAATACCTACAGCTTGAAAATCCGTCCGTAAGGCTGGCATGACTGCTCGTAGTAAACAGCGAAAGCCAAGAGACACTCGGGCAGGAATCGCTTTTATTTATTCCAGATCGCCGACACTAAGTAATGCTTTATCTAATGGCATGTTCGCCCATTGTAAATCTGCTGGGCCAGGGGTCGGGCATAAAGAAAATGCGTCAAGGGTGCGCGACGTGTCACCTCTTGGCGCAACCACTTACAATCAGTGTGCACGCACTCAGCGCTACACTCATCGCACTCGGACATGCTCCGGGTTATACTTATTCTTCCACAGTGAAATTCCTTATGCAAATACATTCGACGTCTCTAGACGCGCGCGACCCCGATTATCTGCACTATCCGATCTTTAATCTCTTTCTTCTTGCGGTTATTCGACTGCGCCGGTGCAGCAGCCTTTGTTGCCAGAAAAACTAAGGGATCTATCAGGACGCATTCGTCGACGCGAATCGTGCAGGAAACTTGGAATCCCAATTTAGGATGAAGACGGCGATGCGTCCACCGCTGGTCCTGGTGACTGGATATCGTGATCCTCGGGATAAATCATAGAACGTCAAGATTTCAGCTGGGGCGATGGAGTGGAGGGAGTGGAAGGAGCCCTCCGTTTGTTAAATCCTCGTAATCCCTCCTGTCCTGCTTTCGGGTTTCCTCGACTCTCTCGCGCGCTGCCATATTCTGCCTCGCGGCGATCCGGAAATAAATTCCCCTGGGCACGATCCGGGATGAGGATTAATACGCGGCCCAATTAAGAGGAGCCAGTGAGAAGGACGGACGATAACTTTTAGGGTGGGCTCTTTGCCACGTGGAAAAAATGATGTGGTCCGAGAAAAATGAAGCTATGCCTCTCTTCTTTACTTTCTCCCTTCCTCCCTTCCTCCCTTCCTCCTGAACGATAGGAATTCCCTGCGACATCGCCTATCCTAAGGGAGGATCTACACAGACACACTGACGTGTGACCCAATGAAGATCGAACTTGAAAGTCTTGACTGGATCGTAGGAGATGAGGAAGAGTTTCGATGAAGGACGCGGAGGTCCTTCCGCAGCCTCTTCTAGTGTTACGGGTGTCACGGGTGTCACATGGTGGACACAGGACTTTGCTACTAAGCCACTTATCAAGGCAACCTAGGTTCGCGGAGACTCCAGGACGAGGGAGAGGTAGAATTAGCTGGCCAGGAAGTGAACCCAATCAAGCTGCAGGATTCCCGGAATGCTCTTCCGTACATGCAAAAGTGACATCCTGGTCCGAGGCGTCGCAGGCGACGTCGTGTCGTCGAGGAGAGACGGAATGGAGGATGTGCAGCAGCAGCGAGACGATCGCGAGGCACAGCCCAAAGAAACTGGCCGAATGGCTTAGCGGGATGTCTGCGCCCCGAAGAAAAGGATAAGATAGAAAGATGAAGAACGTGCAGAGAGTTTAGATCGAAGTCTTTAGTTGGCAGCACACGAGTAACGTACATACGTTAAGGATCTAGAAGGTGTATATAAATAAAGAGAGAGAGAGAGAGAGAGAGAATATAAATCGCATCGCAGTTCTTTAAAAGTTCGCCTCGCCTTCTTCGAACCCGTAGAACTTGTATCGCAGGATTTTGAGGAGCGATTCCCGGTAAAGGACTTTGAACATGACACTGTACTTGGCAAATCCTGCGGCAGAACGGGCCTGTCCGGATTTCCGATTTCGACGAATATTTAAGCTGCCACCGTCTTATACACTCTGCAGCGCCGTGGTACTGCTGAAGATATCGCCAAACTGTCTCTATACCTTCCTCTCCTCCCTCTTCCTCTCAATACTTCCTTCTACTCTCTTTCCAAAGCTGCGCCAAAAATCTTGCTGATCTTCCTCGAGAATTCTTTACAGTTACTTTTCCGACGTCACTTCGTACTATGGCACTTGACCTTATATCCATAAGTCTTCTTCAATCCTTGAATCGCAAGATACCGAATGCTATTATCGATTCTCTAGTAAAACCTGCATCCTCAATCTGCATCAATACTCGCTGCGCTTGAGAAGCAAAGAAAGGCGCATCTCCGTATGACTGGCTAGGATGCTGGGTCCTATGAGTTGCTGATTGACGCGGCAGGAATATACACACGAGCAAGTTATGTAACCCTTGTGCTCTTTAAGCACTCGAATGAATTTCATCGGTATATGTAGGCATGCGCGCACCGCGCATGCGCAGAACCTTAAACTTCTTCCTGCGCCCACAAAACAGATGGGATATGGGAATATGGAGTTTCAATAAATCGTTGGACGCAAGCGGCAGTGAACAGCCCTAGATCTACCCTTACGGATTAAGTAACGGGTCGCTACGGTGCTGCTGTATTTATGGTGCCTGAGAAACTATGTAAATCTATGGGAACTCATGGAGGTCCCGTTCAACCGCTCAACCGTTCCACCGTCGAACCGCCTTCAAACGACGCCGCTGCGTTGGTAAATGTTTTGACTCCCACGAAACCGGCGCGTTTCGAGGAAACTTCCGTCATCCCTTCCCCCATTATCCTCCTTTTGTCGTTAGCAGCCACGCGTCGAGAGACACCCATCTGTTAGAAACTCTCGACTTGAAAGATTTATCGACTGGCTCTCCTCCTCATCCTCGTTAGCCAATTGCGCAATTGACGTGTCCGTGATCGATCTCTCTTTGGCGCACCATGCCAGAGGAATACTCCTAATACTCCTAGGCGCAATCTCAGGCAGTGCGTCTCGTAGGTACGGATTCAATGTTCATGTTTACTCGAAGGTGGTCGCGTCGTCAAGGAGAGACACACACGTGTCCCACGCGAAAGAATCCCATTCCAAGCCAAGACCGAAAGAAAGTATCGTGCGGGTGACCGTATCAAAGTGAAACGGGCGATGGCATGCCCACTGAACCCCCTAACCCAACCTAACCTAACCTCCCCCTTGATTCTCCATATCCAGTAAGTTGATGGGGACATCGTCGATTATTCCGAGCAATCTCCGGCCCATTAGCCTTATCGATATACCGTTGAGCAGCTCGAAGAGATAGAGAGAGAAAGAGAGAAAAAAAGAGCAGTCGGGGAGCACTCTCCCTCGAGGAATCCTCCTGTCTCGTGGGATGTCCTCGTAAATTCAAGTTAATCGACGATAAACAAGAGATTCGTCGATCCGTCGTGTTAGACGCTCTCCACGAGCATCGCGACGCCTCTTGCGGCTCTGGACCGGGGGCGCAAGGCTGGGAGCGCGGTCTTGAAGGTTCACAGAAAAAGTATAATCATTATTATTACAGGAGAGAAAGAAATAAAGAAAATTCAGGATGAAGTTGACGGTCACGCGAGGCCCCATCACTGGACTACTACGAGCACTCGCTGCAGTCGAGTAGGGATCAACTGCCAGAAGGAATTTCCATACTTTGACCTCAGGTCAAATGCCGTCGCGGTCCTTTGCAGTTCTCGTTTTGTCGTTCGTCTACTAGGATTACTAGGAACCAGCAAGCCTCGTGTCGTGTTTAAATTGTGGCGCGCGAAGCCACGCGGTGCGGTGGGCCGCACCATCTAAATTTACACGAGAAGCGTCTGATGAATGATCTGGCGAATCGGACGCGTTTTCCTCATTTATTTTGCAGCCCTAATGGCGCCCGTTTAGCGAGTGAGCGACTGACGTTCCGCTCGCACACCCTATCGAGATACTAAGCGTCGTTTGACCTCACGTCGACGGTTTTAGACGCCTCGATCTGAACTCGGCAACCACGTAGCCACGCTGATCCGCGCTAAGCGTCGTTTGACCTATGGCGACGCTTTTAGAGCGTCTCTTTCTCTCAGACTCCCGAAACACATTAGCGAACGTCATGCCGATTTGATGATTCAGCAGCAGCCCAAAAGACGAATTTAATTCTGATAAGTGATAACGTTTCATCGTTGATATCCTATTTGTGTCGATTAATGCGATTTCCCAGGTCATCCAGGACGCTGCTTTACGGCGCCGATAACCTAGACCTACATCACCTACACGCATCACTCTTCTTCGGATACGCGCACTTGAAAATTCCCAAGGAATCTTTTGCTGTCGAAGGATCCACCATCCGCTCTTCGTCCTTGGACGTTAGGATCATCGCGGTATCTAGAATATCAAGGAGAAAGGTGGATGCGGGCTTTGAGAAATTTCGTGCTCTCTTTCGGGACCTCCGTAAAGCTATAGCTGGGATCTGTCTTATTTGCCAAGCCAAACAGTAGCAGTCCTCTGAGTTTCGGATAATCAACCGAACAAAAGGACCTTCCCCCTCCGGGCAACCTGACGACCCGACAGGCAACTATGCAAACACGTACAAAGTAGGCGGTAGGATGTGTCGCCGGGACGAGTTCTGCCGAGTCCCGAGGAGACCAACGATGGTCTCAAGCTTTAACGGTCAGCGCTTTACTGTCGTTGCTAATTGTAAGTAGTTTTGAGGACCTCGTCGACGGCAGAAAGGTCGTCGGGCGTCGTAACAGTGACTCCTCCCATTTCAACGTTTCCAACGTTTTGTACTTACTGCATAAATGACTGTCCTACTTGGGTATATCCTCGGCTTTGCGGCGCCACGGCAACTAGCGTCGCTTTTCGTCGTTTATTGGAATACTTGGACCAATTCCTTGATACGATTGTTGTCATTCTTAACGCGACGAATCTCGGGAGAAGCTGTGACGTGCTAATGAAATACTTATATACACATATGCAAATACTTGTAAATAAAGGATTTAACATTCCGTTGCCTGGGCAGTGCGTCTGTATAGATATTATGTGGCCTATCTGGCTGCAATCCAAGAAGAAGCCGACTCTGAATGAATCCACGTAAATGGACCAATCTTCATAAAGGCTTCTTCTTCTTGGCTTTCTTCTTGACTCATATGACTCATGAGCAATAACCAATTGAGTCGAAGGCTGGCGTCTTTCTGTTTAGGAAGTCGAACCGAAGCAAAAGAGAAGGAAATAAGTACGTAAGTAGCGCGTGAGCAGTCACAAAGTTCGAACGAAGTGATTCTCAACAGTGTAGCTATATAGTATCGTTTGGGTAAGACAGATGGTCCAAGGCAATTGAGACTCATTGACACGGGAGAGTCTGAGGAAAGCGGCGGGGGCGTTGGAAGACGAAGGACCGAAAGAGATGCTGCAACATCGACGCTCGTAAATTTATCGGTAACAACTGCTTTAGTCGGAAGGTCTGTTCTGGCAGCCAGCAGCATCCATCTCTTCGTAGCGATGGACCACAGTCACACAAGTACAGTCTTCTCTGGAGAGCAGGCGGCTCATAGATTTACACTTAAAATCAATTAGCTTCTAATTGGCGAGGGAGTGTAGGGGGAGTGGGGAGGGGTCTCTGGTGAGCATCGAGTGCCGAGTGCCGACGGAGACGACCGACCTATTTATTGGCGCAGTAACGACGGCCCGAGGGAGACTCCTAGAGGATGAAGTTTCGCTGGGTCGGGAGGGATTCGCGGTTCTTTCACTTTCTCTGCCTCTTACTCTTCTTTAAGGAGAGACAGAGAGGGAGGGGGAGAGAGAGAGAGAGAGAGAGAGAGAGAGAGAGAGGGAGGGAAAGATAATCCATGTTCACGGAATTGACGAACAGCTTAGGAATTAACCAAGAAACCGGAAGAGCTCTTCGCGAAATAGAAAGCATCGCGATGCTTCTTCGATCTGCGTGCAGGAAGTTGCTCCGTTGCACCAGAACATGTTCGTGGAGCCGTAAGGCAGCTCTGCTTTCCGAATTGCCGGTGACGCGTGTCGCGTGCTAATTTATTATAAAAAAGAACAAGACGAAAAGCACAGCCGATCTGAGAGATGCTGGTCCGCACTCGCACGTACTAAAAGAATCTAGGGATTTTTCATCTTGCAAATAATAGTTTATGGACCGGGGATTAACTGGCAAAATAACCAGACACGAGGAATCGTTTAGCTGCTGCGCATTGGGGCATTGCGTTCTCTTCCGGTAGGAATGCATGTTCTTGGTAACGGATGTGATATAAGTAGGCAGTCAGCACGCTCACAATATATAGCTTCGGTTAAGTGGCCGTGCGCGCAGCCCCTGCAGGGTGGCTGCGGGACTACTGCTTCACAGCGAACTCTATATCGCCCTCGAGCCTGTCTCTACGAAACGTCCGGGGACTACGGGGAGAATCCTTCCCGGACGACGATGGAAAACGGAAAAATCACGGCTTGGAATCTCTTAAGGTACATTCGTAAAGCATGCTGGCTGAGGCATGCTACGGTTCCTGCTAGGACTGGCTAAGAGCGGCGATCAAGTCTGCAGGCATCAAGAGCAGGGCACGCTGCCAGTGCCAACTGTCGGAGAAGAGTCGGCGGGGGGTCTCGCCGGGTAACCCTGACGGCTATTTTACTCCATTTTCTGATATGTGTCGTATATTTTTGAAAACGTCACAAACGTCAGGGGACCGTAGCACCCAGGCCCTGCACGAGCATGCGTGGAACACACGTGTGTCCGTGCACACGCGTCACGCGTCCGAAGGTTACGTACGTCGTGTCTTTGTTCCAGACTCCATCGTTCCACGGAGGCTAGAAAGGCCTCTTTGTTCGCAACGTGAGGGGCAACGTTCCTCGTAACACGTTTAACGATTTATTGGGAACGTCCAGGGCGACAGGTCAAGGTCGCACTCATGTGCATTATGATGCACACGGTGATGCTAGCCATTAAGGCGACGTCGTGTGCGCGGCTCTTGCCGTTCGATTTGAAATCATGTCTGGAAGAAGAAGAAGAAGAAGAAGAAGAAGAGCAATCAAGACGAGGACTCGAGGACACTGAGCGCGAAAGCACTGCTGCGTGTCCTGTTTCTTTTTTCGGTCGAGGCTTTCAGCCGTGCGACACAGTGTAAATTTATTTCTCGAGCGTTTGAATTCGCGAGGCGTGAAAATAAATAGTGGCCGTCCGCGCCCGAGCGTGTAGTCCGCTCGTGTACATACGTGCTCCTGTAAGCGCTGTAAGCGCGCCTGTAATTCCCTAGGAACTCGCGGAGGCTTCTCATTTCTCTCAGCTGCTTCTTCTGTATTCTTGTCCGCGGATGGCGGCATTTAAATTGGCCGGAGAAAAATGTCCCGCTGACTCGTCCCGGGCGATGAGATAGATATTAGCTGAGCCTCTTAGCGCTTGACAAGTTTGCAGCCGCCGCCCTCTTCTTCGCACCTTCTCTCTGTGTTCCGCGGCGCGTTCCTCCTCGTTCCTCCTCGTTCCTCCATTGGCAACCCCCTTTCCTTGAGTTCGCAATTCCTTTCGTCAAGTCTACGGCGTGTCAGGAGAAACGATACGTTCTAATTGCGGCGGCGTCTCACTCGCTGGGAAACTGCGAGCGTCGACGCCATCGCGCTATGATTTACCAACTATACGGAAATAAAATGTGAGTAAGTGGCCCCTTTTCCTGAAAGCACCGCCCGCGACTCCCTCTTTCCAGACTCCGAGTGCGAATGCTCATGCAGTGCCTCGCTCAGTGCCTCGCTCGGATATGCGATATTCTTACTACTCGGAATTTAGGATTCCCCTGGAGATTTATTTGCATTTTTGTCGTAGGCACGGGTGCCTACGAATCCGTTGGTGCACTCTGGTTGGTTGAGCAACGGAACGAGAGCGTGCGTAAATATTATGGCAATGTCAAGTCACTGGTGTCCATAAGTCATCTTCTTATTAAGGAAGATCAAATATGTTTCAGCAATTCAGTGATAAATTGATAAGTTAACGATAAGGGTAATATACGGCTAATAAAGTAATAAATGTGCGAGTCTCCTAAATTTCGTTTTCCCGAACGGGAAGCTTTCCCTGATTGAGCTGGGAGTATGTGGTAAAAGGCAAAAAAGTGAAAAGAGTCTGTAACTGCGAGTGCTCGTAAGGTCGGCAAATCTTTTCATTATCACGCAACGTAAGTGATACGTATATCATACTAAGCGGCTATTTCGACGGCATTACCCGAGAAATGTGGCCGGGAAATGTGGCCCAGCCTGCAGCCAAACTACTTCCAACGTTCTCGCGCCTCGCACAGCTCCCACAAATCCATAGCTAACTTCCCTTATAACTTGATAATGTCTGACTATTAGGCCTGCACTGCGTGAGTCTCGAAGAGCGTCCTACTTACCGATCCCTTCTTCTTCTGCTCGCTTCCTTCTCTTCCTAGGAGTGCGCATTTTCTCGTGGAAGCAGCCGTACAGTGGCTGAGAACATGTGCTCAGAGGCACATTGCCAATCTTACGTTGCGTCCAAGTGGACGCAGTAACAGAAGAGACGTATAAAAAAAAAGGCAGATCGCATAAATGAGGAAGACGTGTTTCTTGGAATTTCCAATTAGCACGTTAGAATCGCGGAGGATCGAAGCTACGGGGATCTTCAAGTCCTCAGGATGCACTGGACGAAGCCAGCCTCCATCTAGGCTCCAGGACCAAAGAGGGACGCCGATCGTCGAGTATTCGCTGCGAGACGCGTTTAAGGGTAAAGACACTAGTAAAATGATAACGACTGCGGCTGACGCACGGAGCCTAAACTCCCTTTCATCCTGCGAAATTACGAGCCAGTCTTCGGTTTACTGCCGTCGACGTCGCGTCGTAACTGCATCGCGAGGTACGCGTAAAATTATATACCGTTGCTACTGTGCGTCGGGACGACAACGGGACGTATGCAGATTGTTCTCTGTGTAGGAGTGAACCCGATCGATCCTGAGGCGACACTCACCGGCCTCTCCTGGCTAAACTGTGGGAATTCCCACATGAATTTCCACGGATGCCCGTCGAACGACCGTTCGGTTCGCACACGTTAACGTGTGTCGACTCGAGCGAATCGAGCGAATCGAGCGAATCGAGGGATCGACGGCGCGTTTATTAGCAGTTAAAAGGCAGTACGCTGGGTAATCAGGATCGTAAAGCAGCACTCCGATACAGTACGTATATGTAGATGGGGGTTGCAGTCAGATGGGCACGTTGGATTAATAAACACATCCATTGAGAATAATTCTTCTGTGGACGTTTCAGTTTGCAATCAACGAACGGGAAAAACTTAGGGGTCCGGCAGCTGAATTCAGTGCGCTTTTCGTTCGAACGGCAAGTGCACGTCCCATAGCGAATGAGAGTTCTCGAGGAAATGTCTGGGAGCTTGATGCAACTATCAGGCCTCTCTATCTACTTTGGGCAGCCCGAACGGCAGAATTCTCTCCAACACGGCAACTTTAATCTGCACGAGATGCGCCGCGTCAGGTGTTTGCGGTCCAAGTGGCCTCGCGCAGACCAACTACCATGCGGTGCGTTCATCAAAACTTTCGCTGCTGAATCTTTAGAACAGTGAAGCGAAACGAATAATCTTCACTTTCCGACTGTCTCTCTTTGTCTTTTTCATTAGCATATCTTACATTATTCCTCCCCTCTTACCCACTGCTCCGGAGATTCAATTGCAGCGAGATGAAACTTTGTTGTGTCGTGAAAATTCATCTACCATTAGCGGTTGGTACCTCAATAAAAAAAAACGAAATCAATTTTTATTTTTTTGTGGTGTCAATTCTGCGTTCTTAAGAATTTCATACGACTTTCGCAGCGTCGTGTATTATTGTATAAAAATCTGGCAATCCTCGTAAAAGAGTGTGCGAATGAGTCGAGGTACCATAGCGGCAGGACCTACAACTGTGGAAGGAGGGAACTCGAATATGGAGTCTCGCAGAATTGGACGGTAGAAGGGAAATGATCATCCCAGTAGCTGGCATCCCCGAAGGATCACACGCGACCCCAGGATCTTCCCGAGTACGGTAAGCCACGGGCCGCCCTATGGCCCTATCTCCTGGGGTCAGGATGCTGGAGCTATGTCCCTTAGAATTGGGGATAGTTTTAAAATTATGGGATTTGCGGTGGAGGAGAGCCGTTCCTACGAAAAATCTCTACGCAACCAGTTATAGGTACCGGCGGTCCCTAATTCCCACTCTGCTCTTCTCAGTCAGATCTTCGATGACTGTAGATCTCCTATAAATATATCCTATTGGAGTCCTCGAGAACTCCGAGAGTACACGGGAAGACAAGTATAACTTATCCTGGACACGATAATAAATCGCCTATCGAGTATGAATAAGGATTTTCAGGCGAGGCAACGAATGTCCCTGCGCAGACCTAACTCAGGCGACGCAGGACGCAAGGTCTCCGACTCTCGGACTTGAGTGGTGTCCTGGCGCGCTTATCCATTTTCAACGTTTGCACGAAAGGATCAAAATCATTCTCAAAATTTATTTCGAGAGGATCCTGTCGCGAGGATTCACCGAGGAAAACGAGTCCTATGAAAAACGGTATCCTTTGTCACGTGGTAAGCAGCAGCCCGTTCCGCAAAGGGAGACTCGTTTTTTTAAGAGCTTCGTGCAGGTACGTGACGCGTTTCACGGGTATATAAAAGTTTGGCCGATCCGAGTGCCGTTTGCACCAGAGGTGATACGGCCGGATCATCGGTCAATTCGGGAGATCAGAGAAGCACGTGAGGTCGACGGTGATGGCCTGGCGTAGAGTTAGCGTCGACCCCAGCGAGTGAAGCGTGTTGGGTAGTAATCGCGCGTCGTTAGGGTCCGCACAATGAGTGTGCCAGGACGCGATTCCACGATATCCTTGGCCATTGTCTACGGCACGAGAATAGGCGGGATGTCCGTGACGGCTGTGGCTTAACCTACGCGCTTTTACATGCCCAAGTGCTTCCATTGTCGTCGCCCATGCTGCACGCGTCATCCAGTCTTGTCTTGATAAATTCAAAACAAAATTTAAAGAAGCCACTTTCCCATGTTTTTCCTTCCTTGAGCGTCGACGCGAGCTATAGGGGGGGGGGGGGGGTAACTTGAAAAATTGAGATAACCAATGGATCCGGATGTCGACCACGTAGAATATATTGAGCACCCGCCTAATATAACTCTTTCGCAAGGGCGATTGCTAGGACTACTCAAGTTCGGCCAGGAAGAGACGAGAGTGAGTAGAAAGGATCCGAGAGAACGCGGCGGCATCTCGTGAAAGCCCGGGAGACGAGTTTGTTCTTCGACGCCACAAAACACTCGGATGCAAATTCGAAGGTGACTTAATCAGTGACGAAGATGAGCCACCGGGGCTGGACTGGCTCATTCTAGAGTATATTACAGTAGCGCAACATAAGATCCAGGACTCGGGAGCACGCTCGAAAGTTACTGTTAGTTGCAACTGTTGGTAAAGAACCTCTAAAATATCACTGTTATATCGTTATATGTATGCAGACCGAGTACCCGGGTAGATTGTCTCGTGCCTCGGAGGGCTGTATCTTGCACATCGATTACTAGGAAAATTCTTTCTCGCGAGGAGGCGATGGAGCGCATCTTCTAGGAACCTCCGTAGAAGAAAAGTTGCTTCGGGTGGGGCAGAAGCTGGCAAGGAAAGCGAAATAGAAAGAAATAAGATAAAATGGAGGAGAGCACGCGGAACGTAACGGGGACCGGGATGGGAGGATCATTAAATCGCGTGTGCGGCTGCTGGGAGCATTCCCGGAAAGGCACCCTTGGAACCGCGAAGCCAACCCCTCCGGGTCTATAATTCTTATTCGGTCTGCAGAGAAGGCGTATCGAGTTCTCGTGCGGCGAATACGCAACTACGTGCTCGCTTTACATATTGTTTCCTGCCCGTTTCGTCTCCACATCTTCTAGCCGCTGTGGGGGGGGGGGGGGGGGGGGGGGGGGGGGGGG
>JARQTI010000924.1:128123-170119 GCA_030142655.1 Trachelus tabidus
GAGATATAGAGAGAGAGAGAGAGAGAGAGAGAGAGAGAGAGAGAGAGAGAGAGAGAGAGAGAGAGAGAGAGAGAGGAGAGTAAAGCCAAAAGAAAGCTCTGAGTTTCTGAACTGAAGAACGTCTTATTCTTAAGCGAGGTAGTATTTAGCAAAAAGGAAAAAGTGTCGGGACGATAAATAAATTCTGATGGCAAGAAGTAGGCGTGTTCGTCTTGCCATCACTTAAAAATGCATACTGCTTCTGCGTATCCAAGAGCAGGGTTAAATTTTCACTCGGCGATATGGTAGTCACCTGAAAAGCGTGCAGGACGTCGATGATCGAATTGTTGAAGGAGCCAAGGAGATCGATAGGGGCTCGAAGTTCGACCAAAAAATAAACGACTAAGTTAAAGAGTAGAGACACGGAGGGGGAGAGGGAGAGAGAGAGAGAGAGATTCGATCCTTCGGACTTTCAACTCCGGGAACCGGTTCACTCCTCGACACTCAAGGTAGCGTACCTTTTCACACCAGGGCGAACCGAAGAGGCACCGTAGAAGAATCGGGCCGATCGAATGCGGTCTTTTGCCCAAGAAGGCATCTCCTTACTCCGTCTATCTGCCTCGAGTGTGCAGGATAGTTTTACCGCATAGACGCAAAGCTGCCCCTTGCATTCCTTTCGGTTGTCAAATGACAAATAAATTTGTCAAAATTGATAGATACCGATACATAAAGCGATTACGAAATAGAAATTCTCTTTAGAGCATAATACTTACGGTAATGAAGATTTTATAGGAGGCACACTATCGACCGCGACTTGTTTATCATCTCGCATAAAATGTACAATTAACACGTTGAAAAGGCACCTGAGATGGTGCCAGGCATGATGGAATCACCTTCCACCTTGTATTCCTGCCTGTTCCGCAAGGCAGCAGCTTCACAAAGCCCTGGTGGTTAGACTCCTTCGCGAGGACGAGAGTGTCAATGGGAGCGACGAACAGAGCTCCGTCACTACGCAGCAGTCACACTTCTCGGCCTGCTCGGCCGTCGGGGCTCGTTAAGAGACTCGGGATGCTCCGCGACCCTTAACACGCGTCTTCCAAGAAAACGCGCGCTGTTCGTCATTAAAATCCGATTAATGAGGATGCTTGTTTACCGGCTGGCCATGCGGCCCAGAAACCGCAGCCAACGGGAAAAAATTCGCAGCGGAATTATCCAATATTTTTCGGATGTTCCACTTGCCGGCTACAGATGGTGCATGCCAGCCGCGGTCTGCGAGTCAGGCTGCTAACATCACGGCATACCGAATAGCGGTATTTTTGCGCGGGTTCGACGAAGCGTCAGATAGCGATGTTATTAAATATAATTAAAGGGAAATCGTGCCGGAGGGGAAGGGAAAACTTCGCCACGGAAACCGCCATACGATGTCTCGTTGGACCTTCTTTATTTTTCAAATATTCGTATATAATATCATAATATTCGATATTCGAGCAAATATGGTATTCCATGGTGGCCAGGAATTCGCCTGAATCATGCTGGCCGTGAAGACGAAACCCTTGCACGAGATTATAGTCAATAGTTACCGCGATAGTTTTAATCTTTAAGGTACATTTCTGCATTTATTTATTTACTTTTAATCCCTTTCGAGCAGTCTGGACCGTCTCGCATCCCACGTACGAAGTTCATCCCTTCACTTCATATAAATATTAATAGTTTTCGAAAGTCCATTCCGTAAGACGATAATGACGTTGTTTACGTTAGGAATAACAGGCCAGACTTTGACTGGTGAGGCCCTGGGCCTCAAAGACCCCCGGGCCCATTCCCAGGGAGCGTAATTATCCGTCGCACTAAAATTCAGCTGGGTCGTTATCTCATCGTTTCTACATGTCGTCTCGAAGTGAACGGTATTGCGCAGGAGATGAGCTGCGAGAGGGTCAGACACGAAAGAAGGCACAAAGCAGAAGAGAAAATAGGAGTCTTGGAAGAGACGGGGACCCAAGATGGAGCTCATTGTCAGACAAGAAGCAGCGAGTCTAGGTGCAAAGCAAGAACTGGAAACGGCGACGCGTCTGTAGAGAATACTTTGTAAAGCGGATACGCTCCTAGAAATTGTTGTTGGCATCCAAAAATCCAGCTGCCCGGGGAAAGAATTCTTTTTCTTTAAAATTGCGACAGAGTTCGTACGAACTCATACGAACTCACACGAACCGCGAGCTTTAAGGCTCAAGCCTCCAATCTCTCCCAAGTGCTTATTAGGCTATAGCTTGTATGTACTGTAGGAGCGCGGCTGTTAATCGCGTCCCTCGCATCGAACCCAATTCTCCTTTAGGAGAGCACGCTGTTTTTGGCGAGTAAAACTATTTTTGCTCTAGAAAATAATTTCTTCAATTTTCTTGCGTCAAGTAAAGGATATAGGTACTGCTGCATGTACTATCGGTTAATTGGTCCCACTTTGTATGTTAGGTGCGACGGGAAAATTTTAGTTATATCGAGAAGAGTGGAGGAGGTCAGAGCTCAAGGAGCATCGCCATAAGTAAGGGCACAACTGTACTTTCGCGAATCACAACTGTGAATTAGCTATTCTTTATTAGTCTGACCTGCCTCAATATAGTTTGTTCGTTCTCGAATGAACGACCGAATGAGAATCTGTCGTTTTCCCTGAAGCAGAGTACTACGTGTCATAGGTCATCCGCTTTGAGGTTAACGGCGACCATCGCCGAGGGCTTTGCCGCTCGTCTTCTCTTCGTAATTTTCCTCGGTTTTGCTATTTCTGCGTAGCCCGATTGTGAGATTCGCTCGAGTAGAAGCGTACTCAGGCGAAGCGACGAGGGACGCCACAGGAGGACGCCGCGACGGGGGGAGAGGGGAAGATCAAGGACCAACGAGATAAGCGAAGCAACGAGATAGGATGCCAGATTCAGGGACCCGGGGAGTCTGAATACTAAGATGGGCGAGGGGGGGGGGGGGGGTTAGGAGTCGAGACACGCGGCTTAATCTTACCAAAAATGATCACGAAGCATCGCTCGAATAAATGAGACGTGCTTTTAATACTGGAACTTCAACGCGTTGGGGAGGGCGGAGGGGGTGGGAAGGCAGAAACGGACGGAATCACCGACTGATGGATGGATACGGACGGATACACGCTCGGAACGATGCGTGCGGCTGGAAGACGTTATGGACGAACGTGGGACGTGGAAGCGGGGAGAGAGAGCGAGCAATCTCTTACGGTTGAATTTGTACTGCTTTGGGAACGCCCTCGATCACTCTGAATAATCATCGCACGACAACGGCTCTCTCCGCGTCATCGCCTTTCTCGCTATTGAGAATAGACGCTCAGCTCCAGCAGCATCTTCGTGGCCAGAGAGCAGACAAGCGCTCGGAAAGAGCCACCACGGGATGCAGCGCGATGAGAATTGAGGGAGGGAGCTCAGGGCTTCCGATACAAAGGGAAATAATAATAAAGAGAACGGGCAAAGCATCTTCGAACGCACCACCATAAGCTGAGAGAAGCAGCAGGGACAACAGGATTGCTGTATAAACATTTTTCCCACCCTCTTGCAAGTACCGGCTCAGCTAAACACTCTGCGATGCAATGGTCCATCTTCCTGCTAGAAAAGATGCTGCGAAGATGAAGCGCCAAGTATCGACTAATTCTCAAAGTGCCTAAAGAGAATTTAAAAACCAGATCGATCGATAGGTTAGTATTAAGAATGATATCAAAGTTCCTCTGGCAAAGAAAAATTTGATCGATAAAAAAGATTGAAAAATTTTGTTTTTCTTCGGGTTGCTCGGAAATCACGCAATTAATAGATCAGAGAATGACTGTGCGTATTGGCGCAGCAGCAGCGATGCACGCGGCGGCAACCGTTCGCCCCGCTGACTGGTGATTATTTTTCTTTCATTAGGCGAGGCCACTGGCAGCGCAGGGTCGACGAGGGTGGCAACCGGCAACTGGCCACAGCTACAGGGGCGGCCTATCCGGTGATCTCGCTTTTGCCACGTTAATCAGCCAATTTCCAGGAAAGCATCTTCCTTCGTTCTATAGCGACGACGCGTTTCAGGATTTCCAGGATATATTCCTTTGAGAAATAGAGAAGGGATGCGCCACTCAATCTCTTGCAGAGTGCGCAGTGCACACTCGGGGAGGAGGAATATTCGGAAACGTGCACTAGGGAGTAACTAATTATAAGCGCGGCCAGCGCATCCAAGTGCCTGCGCATCTATATGTATGTATATGGGAGGAAAGTAGATACGACTACAGCTGACTCTGCGAGTCAAGAGGCAGGCGCAGCTCGTTCGCGAGATTCAAATTATTCGAGAATTTCGCCAATCCAATCTCGAAGGCGGAGAGGTTGAAGCGCGAACGAAGACTCGCGACTTTCCGATTTATGAACTAATCGAATAGCTAACCAGTCGACAAATTGAAAAGCTTTTCTGGCAATGGCGCAAAGTCCTGAGGGACTCGCAAGTCCTGGCACAGCTAGAAGCTTTTATGCTTCGGGAAGAAAATTCTCTTGCAATTCGTCTTTGCTCTTTGCTCTTGTTTCGATTTCCTTCAATTTCTCTCTCTCTCTCTCTCTCTCTCTCTCTCTCTCTCTCTCTCTCTCTCTCTCGCGCGCCGAGTAAGTTAATCGCGTCGTCCCTTCCTCGCCGTTAGTATCGTCGTTCGCAAACATACCGCTTATTTGTCGAGAGTCATGCGAGCCATGCGACGGGTTCAGGGATTTAACTAATAATAAGAGAAGATGAACTCGCAGATGGCGAGTGAAGCTTAGGTACGTCATCAGAAGAAACGAGGGACTTTTAAAATACACTCTGTTATCCTGCTGGCAATTCCAAAGGACTTTCCGTACGTCATCTACTTCTCTCGTGAGCATCTTAAGAAGCTCACGGGATCTTGAGAGTGTTCACTGATAATTCTACGCGGTAGAGCAACCTGCTGTTAGAGAGAAAGAAAGGTCAAGAAAGCAGGACGAGAAGAGAAATTAGAGAAATGAAAGGAGCGTAGTAAGACGAGCGGAGAAGGACGAGGAGGAGAAGGAGGAGGAGGAGGACGCAGTCTGGACTGATTGTCAGACGACAATCCGAAGCGCAAATGCTCGGAGGATTTAGATTAGGGAATCTCTAAGGGCAGAATTTCAAGATCGAAAATACCAAGATGCATTCTTGCCACTTGTTTGATTAAAGAGTTTCGGACGGCCTACGTGCAAATAGCACGTGTGAGTCTGTTCCGCGTAAGGTTAAAAGAAAGAATTTGACACAATAGAAACGGAAGGATGGAACGTGAAGGTGGTGCTGCGGCCAGAGAAGCAATCGCGAGAGAGAGAGAGAGAGAGAGAGAGAGAGAGAGAGAGAGAGAGAGAGAGAGAGAGAGAGAGAGAGAGAGAGAGAGAGATCTGAATTGCTTGTCGGAGGACACGGATACTCTGGAGACATATGTTAACCTGCACCCTTAATAATAGAATGCATCGACCTGGTAACCTGTAATGGCGGAAATAATTTTTATTCAGCGTGCTTTAACCAACTGACACTAAACGACTCACTACTAGGACAACAAAAAGGATCGGGATAGCCAATCCTCCTCAAAGCCCAAATCCTTCTTCTTCCTTCCGTTTCTTTCTTCTTCTCTTTTTCATTGGGCGCGAGGAAACCGTCTAACAAGCAAAAAGCTCCTCTTTTCAGCTCAGGGAGCGACCCGGACGTCAAGGTTGTTTCGATGCTTGTTAAAAGGTTCTAGCTGGAAGAGATAGCGAGCGGCCCCGAAACGTTGAAAGTTACGGAACGACAGGAGGGTGGCCGGTCCTTCGTTAAGAGACGTCGACGTGCCACCTGGTGCCCGATTACATTCGCACTCTGCACACATGGGGTTCTCGACTCTGCCGATGCTAAGGGGCTAGCGCGATTACACTATGACGGATGGGAATGTCATCGTTGTTTTCCGCCCCCCTCCCCCGACCATATCTATCTCTCAGGACGATAAGACTTTTGGAAACGATGCAATCTGGCAGAAAGAGATTTGGCCCATACTCACAGTTTTACGCATTGATATCAATTAAGGCAGCTTATGGAAAAAGGAAAGACGCGTAATTGAATCTGGGTGCGTGCTCGCTCTTTGATTGATTGAACGTTCGTTCGGGTAAAACTTTTTTGTTTTCGTTTTTTTGAATTTCTAATGCAGAATGCAATTAGAAAAGAAGGGCGGGGGGGGGCCTACGTTGAAAGTTCAGCCAAAGAGAAAAGCTCGCACTGAATCGCGAGGTCGCCGGGGTTGAAGTTCGTTTCGTCGAAGGGAGAGTTAAGGACAACTTGATGGATTTTAACCCTAACCGGGATTCGATTACGCACCCATCCCCCCACCCCCTCCCGAGGACCCATTATGGCCAGCGCACTCGCTCTCGCGCACCCTGCCTGCAGCCGATCAGTCCTGGAGCAAACTGCAAAGCGTGACGCGTCGGTTTTCTGGAATTTATCAAGGCGCAGCGGCAGATTAAACTGGCAGGGAATTCCCCTCTGCGCGTAGCAGAGGAGCAAATGCAACGATCCCTCCAGTGACGTCACCCCGCGTCTTCCGCGTCACGATGCTCCACGTCGACACTAGCGTAGCGTCGCTTCAGAGGAATATGGGCCCGACAAAGCGCAAGAGAACATCGATGGAGCAGCGAGGTGCCACACTGCCTCATCGTGTCGCGATCGGCGATCCAGCGATCCTTCAGGATACTTATTGTGCATCTGGAGGATTCGGCGGCAAGCCGCGCGGCTGAATAAGGGGAGCTGCTCCGAAGAGATCGCGTTCGGTGGAGCCGCGAGGCGCGGAGGAGGCGCCGAGCGTCGTGTCGGTCCTTTAATCTTCCCAGATCAAAATGGGCGTCAACGACGCGTATGCGAGAGCTCACGTGCCAGAAGGACCTGATTGCTTCGTGTATTCGAGTAGAACTCTAACAGCATTTCAAAGGAAAAAGGATCGCAAGGAAAATTGCATTGTAATTAAAACTCGTAGCACCTCCTAGCGCAGAGAGGAGTGTGGCAACGCGCACGAAAATACACTGAACAGCTCGACTGGATTCACTCGCGATTTGTCGGCTCGAAAGTCCTCGACGTGCCGATGCCACGGAGTAAGCGAGTAATGCTGCGAGCGATTCTCAAGTACAGATCACGGCAAGTGGGGATCAATCGGATTGCAGTGCGCAGGCAGCCATAACTTTCTCTCAATTCTGGCAGTGATTCTGGAAGGCCATTAGTTTTATGGCTATTACCGAGGCGCTGGCCTTCGATCGTTCCTGCATCCGAAGAAGGCATGAAATTATGCGCCGTGTAGCTCCGGATGGTGAGCGATGCGGTAAGTAATGCGCGGCGCAACTCCTCATTAGATTCCGCTGAGCCACTTTGGTCGCTTTAGGGAATCCCGAAGCAGCAATGACGAGAGGGCCGCGCAACGGCGTTACAATACTCATCTGTAGGTAAGGTCTCCCTAATGATTTTTCTCGATTCGGCAGGATCCGGACGCAGAGACGGAAGAGTATCAAGAGTACGAGGTCCCGCAAAAGAGGACTATATGTATTATAACCGAGGAAGCTGTTAACCGAGTAACGAATCCATTATACAAGCGGCCTCATAAATCAAATTCAACGACTAGCTGTAGGATTTTAATTGTATTTTAACGAGTAACCAGCTTCTCTTTCTCCGTCTTTCCCTCTTTCTCCTCCTCCTCCATTATCATTTCTTGGCTTCTTCCTCTCGTTGCGTCCTCTTCTGGAGTCCGTTCATCAACGCAAAGCGACTTTCGGCAATACGCTTCATGCGCTATACATATGTATTATATATAGCATCGTACAGTTTCGACTGGCGTCGCGTGGTGCGTCCACTTTAATAATGGCGCGGGGCCTTCGCCTAGGCTCTTTCCGAACTGCAGGAAGAGACGGCGCAAGACAATAAATGTTCTGGAGGTGGGGCCGGCCGATGCCTCCACACGAAGACGCGCAACGCGTGTGCGGGAATGGTCCGTCTATCAGCGCGATTTAATCAATGCTAACGATCCGTTTATTATTCGAAGGGTCGGTCCAGCCTAAACACCCTCTGACCATCCCAGTCACCCTCTGTAGTCAGACGCGAGTCTCACCCTAGCGACGTTACAGTATAGTCGTCCGTCACATAGAGAATTCGCTTCTCCCTTGCGAGGGTCAGTTCTGCCAGGAAAATTACATTAGACTGCATGCTCGACCTTGAGCCTCTCACCGTCAGCGATTCATTCGAATTCTCAGCCACTTCTGAGTATGAACTCTGCGTCTATCGGCAGGCGCCGATTGGTAGCCGAACTGCGTCCGATACTGTCGCATCGAGGAACTTCGGGATATCTTGCGTCTCCTGGAGTCGCTTCGCACTGGCATCGCGTAGCAAGCCCGTAATAGGGTGGAAACAGGAGCAGCATCTCTAGCTGGATCCCGACGCTCCCGACGCTCCCGACGCTCCCGACGCTCCCTCCGTCTTTGCCTCTAGAATTGCCGAAGCGTCACCAACGAGCGCTTTTTAAAACTCAAAGCCAGACGTCTTCACGCTACGTGCTTAGCACCAGGAGTCACCCTGCCGCCCCTTGTGTCTTCTCCCAGGAGTGCTCTATTTCTCTCGCTCGTTTTCGAAAGAATTTTTTTTCATTAAAAAAAACTTCGCGAATCTTTCTCCGACAGCGCTCGCTTTGCCGCGGCTGCCACTGTTGTCGGCCTTTCATAGTCTCGTAAGACATTTGCACGGTGCTTGCCAGTGCACCGAGAAAATACAGCAACTGACAGCCAACCAGTGCTGCCTTCCCTCCTGGGCATTATGCACGGCTAATGTGCGTGTCAGGTGACTATAATAGTATACTATATGTACTTTTTGTGACGTGATTTTTGACTCACCGTCACAAGGCGACTCCAGCTACCGATTTAGATAACGTGTTCTCGTCGCTTTCTGATTCCCTTCGAGTCGCCACCCTGTGCTCGGTAGCTACGCTCTCGGGTTGACTCCTAACGTTACGTCAATGCACTCGGAAAGACTTGTTATCGTTGTGTCGAGGTTATGGTGTTTTGGCCCAATTGAGACTGACCTTCCACCTCACCTCCCAGGACAAATACCGCACCCCTGGCACGCGCATGCATGGACGAACTCTAGAGATTAGCCCTCGGGTTGACGTTATCGGTTTCGAGTTAAGAGTGTTGTATTCATCCTCATAGCTGCTGATATTTGCAGAGGAAATCGACAGCACTCGTGACTAGATGCGTCTCGCGTTTTTTCTCAGCCCCTTCGCCACACTCGCAACGTTATAATATACGGATCGGATGGACCAGCGATTCGAGCGATTTCGACTTAAAAAGATTGAATAACTTTAAGGAAAAATTAATAATTCTTTTACCTACCTATAGCTATTAATAAATTATAATGAAAAAGCAAAGTTCGAGTGGGTGAAGCTCGAAAATCGTAAATTCATAAAAATCGCCGTCTCGAAGCCAACTGCCATCAATTAATGTAATTAGTAGATTAGCTCTGATGACAAATTACAATCCGTTTGACGTGGGGAAAAGAGAGAGCGAGTCTCAATGTCTGGCGCTGACACCGTGCAATAATCGCATCGACTACTATGGAAACGAACCATACTCGAAACTCTAGACCCGCTAATTGCAGTCTAATCAGATTAACTAAATGCGGCCGGCTTCACAATTTTTCACCGTCCATCGCCCTTCCCGTTCCTCGCTTGCCCATCATGCCACGAAGTGCTATCACGTGAAAATGTCGTTAATGCGATTAACGCAGTCCTTGCAATTCGAAACCACCGTCATCCGAACACACAGCAGCAAATTGCATCCTGACATGCAGCTGCTTTCCGACGCCGCAACCTTCGCGGAAATCAATTAGTCAGTCACAATCCGTGACATACTGCCGTGTTCCTGCGACATTTATGCGAATGTATCCTCACTGTGTTATCGACCTATCGCTATCAGAGAAACAAAGAGCCCCGATACACCGGCGGCTTTGAGAAGAGCAGCGCGCTGCGCAGTTTGCTCGCAGCACACTCACCACCTTATATCACTAGCTCTTAATATACCCAACAGTTGTCACAGTTACTGCAAAGTTACTGCCACTGCACCGCGATGCTCATCCTAGTTTTCATTCTGCGTTATATGTAAATTGTAAAGCCATAGCCAGTGATATCGTCGCATCAGCAAAGTCCATTGAAAGTGCCTGAGGCTGAATCGCTCGGCTATCAGTGTCTCCAGGTAAAAGGAGGTGTTCTCGAAGAATGAATTTTGGAAGGGGAGGGGTAGGCAGGCCTGAAAAAAGGTCGGATTAGCTGGCACGTGCGTGATAAAGGAAGCACGCGAGTTAAACCTCTGGAAGAGTCTTTGTACTTAGGTATTTGCAGAAGCGAACGGAGATAAAGGAGAATCTCGGGATGATGTATATATCTATATGTATTATACATGGAGATATTTCGAAAACTCTTCGAAATCCAGGAGCGAGCGAGAGGATGCTGAATGAGAGGAGTCCCTCGTAGGCAACGTTGGGAAGTAGAGATGAAGTTCAGGTGCTCGCGGAATTCCAATTCCTATGGAAACGGATTCGAACCCTAACCTAAAAGGAATGGAAACGGGGGCAGAGGGCCATTCATTCGCACGCAATACGTCCGAGATCTCACACTCTCCCTTTCATCTTTATTCTCGCTCTACTCCCTATCTCCATGCTCTTCTTCTCCATGCTGGACCATATTCGCCGCATCCTACTATACTACTATTCTCCTACTTGCCCAAGTCAAACTCCGGGATGTAACATCCACGACTTGCTGAATGAACTTTAGCCCCAATAATTCCGAGTTTCGGTCAGCTCGGGAAGCCGACGATTATTTCTCCGGGGCTTTCGGAATGGCGCTTGCCGATTATTTCACTTTTCCCAGCAAATGGCACATAAATATAACCGCGGGGTGTACGATTTTATGGGGGTTCGGGTTAACCAACCGTATACACTATAGAACTACGTGATTTATCAGGAGTCACTAGCGACGACAGTGGAGAGTATCAGCCCGTAGCCGTCCTTCGTCGATTGGTCACTCGCTTCGGCTGAGAAGGAGCAGAAGACGAAGCTCAAGTCAGACGTATATGTATATGTACGTCGCGCCTGCTCTCGACAAGGTCTTATCGCGCGAGAGAAATTCCTGAGGTCGCTCGCGCTAATTCCTTCTTCAAGGGTGCGAGGAGACGCTCGTGAGTCAATGGAGCAAAGTCAGTCGAGTGCTAATGGAAAACGTACTGGGCGGCGATGGGGCAAACGGGGGCAAACGGGGGCAAGCGGGGGCAAGCGGGGGTTGTGCAGAGTCTCGCGTGCCATCGGCTCGATGAGAAATTAAGTGCTCGTGTAAATCCTCTACGTCTCGTATCTGGATTGCTACCCGCAACACGATGCAGCGCGGCGAGGCGGAGACGCGCGCGTCAAGATGGATAAATGCAGGAGACAATCGGAGGGAGTAACAATAAGGAGTTATTTAGAAGAGGTCAGTGCGAGAGAAAACGAGGAGGAAATCGATGAGTATGGATAAGTCGTGCTGACGATGAGGAATTACAAGAGAAATGCATATCGCGTCCGAATGTCATGGGATCGTTATACCCTTAATATCAAGGGAAGCAGAGAAATTTTGTAGAAAGTTCAGTTACCCAACCCGGTAGTGAAGGTAGAGGGACAAAGTATAATAGAGATATGTGCCGGATTACAATATTATTCTGCATAAACTAGCGCTTAAATTCATTTTTTTTTTAAATACGTTGCAATGAGGATCCATGTCTTAGCGGAATCACCCATCTTTGTTTTAAAAACGAAATGTTTTCTTTAAGATGGATCTTCGTGGCACACATAGGCAATCGTAAGAGGGACATCAGGAGGAGGAGGAGGAGGAGGGAGTCAAGTCGTAGCGAAGGGTGAAAGTCGAAACTGCTGACTACAGGCGAGTTGAAAGACTTCGAGCGTTTTTTTATGTGACACAAAGTAGCACTTTGCCAAATGATGCGAATCTTTTTAGGGCGCCGTCGTGCGAAAATACGGGCGACCGATTGGGATTCGTTCTAGCGTCGAGCTTCAACCATTGGAACTCCGGCGGGGCGTGTGCGGCTCAATGGATGACATTAATTTTAAAAGCAATATTGCCGCTCGCGACTTCCCAGCGAAAAAAGAAAGTAGAAGAAAGGGGAGCCCTCTCTCCACCCACCCCTCTATCTTTCTCTTCCGCGCAATGATCGAGCCAATTTTCTTTCTTGCCTCCGGAAGCCGCTAAAGGAGCCATCATCACGAAAAGAGGAGCATGCTGAGCCTCCTCGGATTTTATCGCCAGCGAACGCAGTCTGCAGCTGACTATACGTGACCTTTATAAATATTAAACTGGTATCATACAGGGACGCCGATCATAACCTTAAGACCTCGGAGCACGCATAGAAGAAGGATCATGGGATTTAGCGAAGGCGCTGTCGGCGCTCCTCTCGCTCACCGTTCTCCCTTAACAGAGGAGTGCAGTGCACACAGCCACACTCGCACGCGCGCTCAACGATATCTGCTTGCTCATCCTCGAATCGGGCTTCTTTCGAAATTCCGTCTAGGCGCGATATGCCCACGTTCCCTGAAGCACTGAAATTCATTCCTAAAGACGCGTCCCTTCCAGGACGTTCCGAACCCTCGGCTTTCCCAGAGCGGCCCACGGCCGGAGAGGTTGAGTAGGGCGACCCCGCCGAACAAACGGTCGCGTGTCGCAAATCCACGAGACCCCAAGTGAATTAGAGGACCCCCTTTTCGATGGCATCAATCACCTTCCGCGCGGCACTTTTTTTCAATGAGCTTCAGGCTGTTGCAGAAGTCCTCGCAAGTGCTACATGGAAGAAAAGTCTCAGTAGGCTGGTACCAGCTGACGCGGGGCGTCGCGCTGCCGACGTCGGCAGGAGGAATTGTCGAAGATGTAGTAGTGTGTTTGTGTCATCACCGAGCAAGGGTTGCGTCAAATTTATACGTCCCCACTTTCTCAGGGCTCGTGCGCGAATTTCTCGAGGCAGCTGACTGGCTGGCAAGTCAAACTAAACGGGAAACAAATGAAGGTAGCAAAGTTTCAAAATGCCGTCGACTATTCTGACGGCGACGGTGCCGACGCAGGCCGTCAGGTTTACGAGGTTGTCGAGCGGGCGCCCTCGACGGATAGGGTTGCGCCCTAAATTATGTACGGGATGTCTCGTTATTAATTACGCGAGATCGCGTGCTGGCTTCCTGGTGATGAGAGGCGCTGGGTGCCTGGATGCTGGGAGCACAGATGAGATTGGGTTAGCGAGAGCGAGAATGTTTTTTTCCCAAGAGAGGGTAAAATGGGTAAAATGGGTAAAATGGGTAAAATGGATAGAATGGGAAGAATCACGGTGGTAGCTGGGAGAAAGTTCACGAGAGTCGCTACAACGTGGTATCGGAGATAGAGGACGAGGAAGAAAGGGCTATGACTACGGCGAGAGGTAGAGGGAGGAACTCTGAAAGAAAAGCGGCTAACAAACGAAGGGTAAAAATTCTTTGCCCAATTTACCATAAACTTCACGGTTTATGAAAGAAAAATAGCCGGATATTACCGTGCCGAGAAGCTGGATAAGGCGGGGTAGGAGGATAAGAATGTTAAAGACAAAAAGGGAAGATATTATACCGAGAGGATAAAACGATAGAATTAAAATATGCGCATGTACTTTTCCATGGCGGACGTCACCGAGACTCTGCGAACCGTCGTGAATTTATGAATGGTTTATTTAATTTAGGACTCGCGTCCGGGCGGGGGCCACTTTCCTCTCCCAGAGGAAGAAGGACGGCTGCTTGCAGGAATTAGGGAATCCACGTATGTGCACAGTATAGATATACTCACGCAAAGATCGCAAGGTAACAAGCAAAGGAATCCGAGCGTCCAGCAGGCCGAAAACAGAGGTGAGTGTGCAAAGTACGAGGGCAGAGATTCAAAACGTCTCAAAGTGTAACGCGTCGACGAGAAATGCGATAATTAAAAAAAACGCGGCTTTTGTCTTCATTTCGCCAAGATGAAATGCCCGTGCTGAAAATTCAATTAAAACAGCCGGAGGGCTTTGGAACATGAAAGTGAAAACGCAGCTCCCGCAACATCACAGCCCTCTGGCATAAACCCTCTGGCGCGCCCTCTTTTACCGTCTTTCACCGCTTCCTCCCCACCACCGTTCTCTAACCCCTCCACCCCCCCCCCCCAATCCTATCGCGCTATCTCTCCTTCACGTTTTTTCTTGCAACTGTTTTGCAATTGCAAGCTGCTCAGCATGAATTCTCCGTAAATCGGAACTGATATTTTAAGCGAATTGGCTAAAGCACCGGTGAGCAGCTTCCTTTCCGAAGTCTACCGACGAATGTTAGTCCCCGTCCACACGAAGCGTCTCGATTCGCTGGAGTCGTAGTGTGATGTCTTTGCGGGTGGGTAGTACTGCGAGGTCGAAGAGAAACGTGACAAGGCGAGGATAACTGAGCCTGGGGTGACGCTAGGGAGAGGCGGGCGGAGGACATCCGGGGGCAGAAAGGAAGGAGGTGGAGGCGAATATTGGAGGCTTGAAAAAATTAAATAAAAACAAAGGATGTGCAGGCCACAATGAGAAATAAGCGGCAGCCGCGGTATAAAGCCGCGAATCAGAAGTTTGCGACGTCAAACAATAGAATATCAGAATGGCCTATTATACCCACGGTAGACTCAATTATATTAATCCACTTTTGTGCTTCGCTAATGAACCGAACAATGCCCAATATTAAACATTTCCATTCTTTTTTTTTTTCGAAATACAAACGCGTGCGAAAAGTCTTTACTTGGACTCCTCGAAGAAAAGGAATTTTTATATCGTGGGAGACTCGCGGATATGCACTGTAACGATACGATAAGAAATTCTATTCCACTGCAAGCAGAAGAAATAGTAGAGCAGAATAGGAGGATGAGAGAGGGGGGGGGAGAGAGAGAGAGAGAGAGAGAGAAGAACAAGTGGAAGAAGAGGAAGGGTGCGACACTGAGAATGGGTATCAGGAATTTTCAAACTGAACAGCAGAGAAATGAAATCTTGTGATTCGTTGATTTGATAAACACTCGAAATAACGACGGACCCTCTTGCGACTGAGCGACGCCAGAGTCTTGACGTTCGCTCTAGTTAATCGCGTCAGACAACCCTCTGATTAAAACGAGCTCTATCCCTTATTATTAAAAAACCGAGTGATCGCACTCAGAAGACGTAAATTAATTTTAGCTGGGATGCATAAACTCGCAATTATTCTCTCTGCACGCATTTGGTAACTCTGTGGGGATCGCGTCGTTAATCGTCGGGAATCTTCGGTTTTATTAAATGGCTGACGAGTCATTAGATGAATCCATTCGTGGATATTTCTCAATTAACCTGTGCCCTCTGTTGTGTCAAAAGTAACCATGCTCGAGTTTTAAGTGTTTCGTAAGAAGTATGGAGCAAAAGACGAAAAGAGGTTTTATCTTTGGTAGAAAAACAAACGTCGCCGCTCGGCAACGCAGCCGTTCGATCCGATTGCCAGTTGAAGAATCACAGACTGCAAACCACGGGAGAATCAATCGAGCGCTCGTACATATAGGTATTGTATACTATTCTGCATCAACGGGCAGAGGCAGAACTAGGCGAGTGTTTGTGCACATGGGATTGGGGGTCCCCCTCTGACCGCCTCTCCAGCCAGTCCTCACAGGCCTGGCGCGCAGCACTACCTGCCTGCCCCAGTGATGATTGCTGCCTTCGCTAGACTAATAGCCGAGCTCAGAAATAACGAACGGAGAGAAATTATGCGTTTGTTGGTTCGCCTAATGACGCGACGGCAGCCGACAGGCAACGATTAATACCGTGAACCGTTACTTCGTAAAGTTTACCAGTACGTGCACTCTGCACCAGCGGGATTCCTCTTCACCGTAGCGGAGGAAACGACGACGGAGGGCGTCTCGGCGTTGTGACATCACCGAAGGAACATGGAAACGTCGAGGTAAAATCTCCCAATACGGGATGCAACTAGAGCACGGTAGGCGTACCGTCGCACACGCGCTGATTTACTATTGCCACTCTGATCCCGAAGTAAATCGAAGAATCGGTCGAGACGAAGGTGAGAAGGTAACGAGTGAATTCAGAATGAATCTCGTTCCTCCGGTAACGAGGCACCTACGTATAGATGGCACCTGTACCTTCCTCCTGCCTTCCCGTCGTCGAGACTTCGCAACAAATCTCTGATAGAATTCATTCCTGTTCAGGGAACCGATCTGCAGCCTGTTTCGATCATTCGATGCTCGCGGACATTCAATGTCTGCTTCCAGCCGCCGCTCCTTCTAATGAGACACTCGCAAGATTCACTTCGTCAAGGCGCTGCGCGCGAGATTCGCATCGACTCAACGCGAACGTTTGTGCAACGATCCTCGTATCCTCGGGCAAAGGATACACATAATTTCCGCTATACAGATTTACTGGTATACGTATATGTATAACTGCGTACTCACTCACCATTGAGATCAGACGCGGATTGATCCAGGCTTGCTGCATGTTGTCATCGAGGTAGCGTTTGGCTATCCTGGCAATGTTCTCGTGGGGTTCTTTCTTCTCGATGGGAATGCCGGCCGACGGCACTGCGTTCTCATTGTTTCTAGAACATATAAAAAATATTAAATAAAAAAAGTTCCAAACGAACGAGTCAAAGAAAACAATCGAATCTAGTGAATTTTATAAGGTTCTAGTCCGATAACAGAGTCCAGCGGAGAGAAATGCGAATCGGATAAGAGGATTGCGAACGGTACGATAATTGTTTTGTCAAATTCCGACGGCATTTCAAGGGATCTCGAAACGATTGACCCGTCTCGGTGGCTGGAAGCGCCGCAAAGGGAAGAACCGAGACGTGGCGTGGTCTCCTGTCGCATGATTGCTTTTAAATTATTCTCAACTATACTTGGACATGATCCGTTTCCGATCGCAGATTCGCACTGCACGTGGACTTGGCTATACCATAATTAGCTACGTAATTCTGTAAATCAGGCAGAACATCAAAGCTCTATCGAATACCAACCTCGCGTCTCGATAGTCTCGATACAATGGCGCGACGCCTGTGCTGACATCTTCCCGGCACAGGAGACACGCTCAAACGACTGGATGAGTTATTAACAGGAACGCACTTCTTCACACTGGACAGCCAGCCATTATCTTGGCTAAGGGCCACGAAATTAACGATCTCCGGTCACGGGGCAATGCGTCAAACAGATTCCATTCCGTGGCCAGAGAATAATTTTTCTCTTTTCCTCGGAGTATCTTCTTCTAAAAACATGCTGCTGCGACACCTCCCACCTGAATGCTACCGTACTACACGCATAACGCACTACTGGTTAGTTTATGCTCGCAATTTCTTAAAAAATTAATTATGTGAAAACCACCGAAACCCGAGACATATGTTTGTCAATCGACCATGCTCATATCACGTAAGAATTTTAAATTAAATTAGCCGATCCTTAGAACTCTGATGAGACGATATGCGAGAGTCGAGGTCATCATGATCGATCGTTCTGAAGAAGAAAAAAAAGACCAGTAGCCACTCGCGATGAGAAAGTACTGAGTCCTGACTCAGATTGCCTGGTAGAATAAGTAAACTGGCTTTAACGATGAGTCGAAGTTAGGTGGGAGCAATCCATTCGGGAGTTCCGTCTCGCAGGAAATGGCTCGATATTTCATTTGGTCCTGGATGGAGGAACTTTCGAGACCGGCCACAATTCAGGCTGTCCGCGAGGCCAAATCAGTAGAGTTCGCCAGGAGGACGAGATGGGATGCGGGAGTCGGCCGCGATCTGCTCTTTCGATTTTACGAGCACGCCGACGATAAATTCGATAATTTAACGCCTGCATTAGCTGTCCACGGGAAATCAGGATGCTCCCGAGTTGGCGCGCTTCCCCCCCGTCTTTCTCTTGGAATCTCCTCCTCCTTCCAGGGGCTAATAAATTTTACACTCGAAATAACCACGACATTATCGGGCGCCTTGGCCAAAATCATGGTGAGGGCTGGTCCCTCCGCGTGTCCGTTGCACGCGCAGTTAAATCACGAAACAAAGAAAAATCCGATACCGAGGTGTGCACGAAAATACGTCACTCACAAAAATCAAGTCACTCGCTTACCGTGACGTTCCCTTGTTCGTTCGCATAATCCAAACAAAACCCAGGCTTCTGCCAATTAGCACTCCATTGCACTCGCGTACAAACTTCCAACAAAAAGCAACGACGATGTCGCGTGCCTAAGCTGGATTGATTTCCAGATCTTCACGTGCTTTGTCTTCGCGTGAAGGATAGCATATCCCCTCTCTTAGGCTAATGGGCGACGATTCGCCCTGCGGAGGAATCCTTCAACCCAGAATCTTAGCCACGCGCCAGTTTCGAAGATGTCATCGCGACAATTAATAATTTCCATAATAACTCGTGCACACTCATAAATATTGGTCCTACGACGAGTATCATTCGACCTCACGCAAGGGTGCACCAGGCGTCCCTGGATTCCCAACTCGCGGAAATATAATTAGCAGTAACCTGACGATTGACGCTGTGCCACAGGGGTCGGTGGCAGCGCTCATTCGTTTGGCGCTGTGCGCGCCACTACCAGACGTCGTGGTTGAGTCTCAGTTGGGTAGAGCGCGTTGCTGCCGCGTGACGTCACGTCTGTCCCGCGTTGCGCGCGTCTCCTGGGCCAGTAAAGCTACTCTCCAGAGAGAGAGAGAGAGAGAGAGAGAGAGAGAGAGAGCGCGTGTCGACCCTCGCGTGTCGCAGGCCCTTCCTCCTGGAACTCCAGCTGGCTCTTCCTTCTCTTTATCTCTCCACGCCTTCACGGGCATGGGGAGCGAGCGATCTATTCGAACTACGGCAGAGTACACGCAAAACAAAAGAAAATACTAAACTAATGTGTCATAAACGTTAATAGGCCCTTTTACGGTCGGTGGATCCTGCCTGGACTTTTGCCGCGGCTTTACGCCACTATCGCGTTTCGGCGTGATTGCTGCCGAGGACATGACGAGTGAAATCCACCACGTCACAACATGCAATACACACGGATAATGTGCCGATCCCATCGATTCTTCTGGTCATCCGTGACCTTCTTGTGAAACCCGTGTAAACTTAATTTCTATTGGCAAATTAAAGAGTTCGAAGAGGAACTTACGGATTTTTCCCTTTACAGAATTCTATGGAGATATTACGCATTTGCTCGCGCAGTACGCCGTCCTCTTGAACTCCCATTCGGAACTCGATCTTTGGATTCAAGGCAAAAGAGAATGAGTCTATTTCAGGCGGATCGTTAAGCGTGCAGAAAGAGAAGAAGAGAAAATGAGACAAAGGGAAGAAGGGAATCTGGCATTCGCAAACGAGAGTTAGCCGGGTCCGTCGTGATTTGTGGTCCATTGTTCTCCGACGGAGCTCGAGCCAACTATACTAAAAACTGGGCTACCAACCTAATGGTCATTGATTCGCTGCCGCACACAATCTACATCGGAAACGGATTCCTCCGACGCCTTCCTAGACTACTGCGCCATCTCTGATCTCCTTTTCCTCTTTTCCTTGGCTTTTTTATCCTCATAGTTGGCCGCGCGCGATACTCCTTACGTGAAAGTACTCCCACTCAAGTACTCGGACGTCGAGTGGCTGGTGATTTATGGGTCTGAGAAACTCACGATAAATCCCGAAAAACGAATTTCGATTAGCATATAGAGAAACCGCGCGATTGGCTCGGGGTCTGTGTCCTGGGCCCCGTTACGATTGGATATAGCGAAGTAAGGCCCATTAACGAGAGACCCGCATGTAGTCATGCTTCTAGGTGAGTAGCGCCAGTATCATAACAAGGGAAGAAAAAAAGTCTCCAAAGGAGTAAATGACTTCTCAAAGATTCCTTCGCCAACGCAACTCTGTCGCGGACTAGAGAAACTGCTAATAAGAGCCTGAGGGTTTTCGCCTACTCGCCTGGCACTAAATACTTCACTAGTCGACCCTCAATGACCCTCTACGAGTCTGCCTGACCCTCTGGTGGCGATAGGTCGTCCGTCATCGGACTCGGGGACCTATTGCCGTCTCACTCCCACCCGTCCTGTGCCCCGTCTCGCTCGGACCGTAGTGATCTCCACGCTGCACGCACAGTAGCCCAAGATACGTGAGCAGACGTCGCCCAATCTCCTCTCTGACAGCTTACACACTGCGTCCACAAGCTGGAAACCATTAATGACGCTCAGTGTACAAATGTAACACCAACCATCGAAGGTGGCTCTTAACAGAAACGAGTAGGGAGGCTGCCAGTGAGCCGATTTTCTTGAAAACAATTTTATTATGGTGTCGACGCGCCGCCTGGACTGAGGGCCATCGAATGATACTCACGTGTCTGATTGGTCGAGTGTATATATAATACCAATACTCCAATCAAACGTCAAGGGTGGGTAATAACGGAAATATAAGTTTTCCGTTTTTTATACCACGGTGACTGAATGATATCCGTGCACGCGGTAACAGCGTGCGGCGAGAGACTCGGGTTCCGAGACTCGATTATTATTTCATTTTTTTTATTCGTGAACTCTGCTTATTGGATCTCTCAATTAACTTCAAGAGAGATTAAACCAGTCATTGCTCGCATGAGGGTGCCATCGATGCAAGGTTGGAATTATCGATCATCGCCAACATCTAAGCCGACCTACATATGAGAAATGCCCTATTGCATTTTTAGCCGCGAAGTAGAGAATAAATAAATAAGGCACGCAATGCAAGAGACAGTAGAAGGTATAAGATATAAGCATCGACATGCTTTTCACATGATTCCAGATCGTATCTATTCCTAAGATTTTCTCTTGTAAGTAAAGCAACCAGCCACCGATTAAGCCGCTTTGTCCAATTAGTAAACGAGAGCCATCGATACGTTGCTTGGCTGCTTCTTCGGACAATCGACCGATCGTAAAATCGGAAGATCGTCGATACTCGTACCGAGAATTGGTATTGCGGATGTTCTTATTTCTGTGAAGGGAGTCGCGCTGCAGGAATCGAGGGAAAGGAGAGGAGAAGCGACTAGAAAAACATAGATGAAATATTTCAATTCACCCTCTATCAGGAACCTCTCTCAAGGATTTCAACCACCCCTAGGCGGAGTCTCGTCAGAGGGATCTCGCACAACCGTCCCCTGGGCAAGCTAGGGTGACATTATGTTAATACACTTATATTCATATGCAATGGGTTCTTCTTATAGAAGAGGGTGCAAGAAGTTCCTTCCCGGGAAGTCTAGAAGCAGTAATGTAGTTTGATCGACACTTTAACCCTGAGATGATGTAACGGAGGGGTGCATTGCCGATGCAAAGAAGAGTTTATACAGGGTTACTCTGGATTCAAGGTTCAACGTGGAATCTCTAGTACTCTGAACAAGTGGACCCATTATTCGAATGGCGAAGCTGTTTGGCTAATTGCCAGCTAATAAGGTTAATTCAAGTAATGCTACGTAGCCCCCACCCCCCGCCTCCTCCCCTCTCCCTCGCTCGCACCACTATCCTCGCGAGTGCTGGCTGTTCATTTAAAGAAGGCGTTAATGGAAAGCGCGCGGTGAAGTAAACTTCGAGGAGGAAGCGAAGGAGCAATGGACAATAAAGGGTCTTTCATGAAAATCCTTATGGCAAATCCTTAATGGGCGCCCGCAAACTATCACTGTTCGATTCACTGCTGATTCACGGCCCCAGCCGGAGATCTCGATCGATATATATTAAAAAACTATAACGTCCGGAGGGGCGAATGAAGAAGCGCGAGGCGCGCGAGAGAGTTGCAAACATACAGATTCATCTGCTGTGGCTGTTTACTAGGAGACTTAACCCACTGAAAGGGCAAAATAAAATCAGGAGATCGAACCGTGGAAGTTTGGAAGCGATGAAAGATTAGACGAGTCTCCGAGCATATTTTTACGCGAATTAATTCCACGGCACGATTCGATCGATCGGCGCTCTCCGAAAGCGATCGTTTCTTGTGAAAAGAATGGAGGCGACGCGAAGGAGTCGATTGCCCCGCCGGAGTTAAGGAGGAGAGGAAGTCAAATGGTATTTCGACGAACCGATTTACAGGCCAGATCGAATTTCCGTCAATATAGCAGCGCACGCATATCCCAGCAGGACGGATTGTATCGATGTCGGGATGGTACCAAGCAACCCGGAAGATGGAACACGAGGGTATCGTGCGTCGTCGTGCCGGAACGAGTAATCCTCGCAGCGTATACTCTCTGTAGAGAGTAGAATATCATTGGCATCATTGGCTGCTTGTAAGGAATAAGAATAAGGTTTACATCGTTCCTATAGTATAGGGAGTCCTAAGGACGGCGGATCGAGAGTCCCCATAAAACATAATTAACGGACGTACCGTATCGTGCGTGGATTCACACCTTTATGAATGGGCAATAAAGGGTCGAGGGGGCTTTAGGTGCTGAGAAGGTGTGTAAGGAGAGGGAAAGAGAGAGAGAGAGCCAATTGGATCAAGCCCAAGGAATTTGAAGCTTGAAGGAACTTGAGGGACTCTCACGCAGGATTTCTCATGCGGAGGAGGTGCGAGAGTATTTTATGGCAGAGTTTATGAAAATGTTCACTGCGGGTGGTGCGACCAAAGTCATTCGGGTGATGTCGGGCTGCCAGGCAAGTTATACTAGACCGAGGCAACGCATCTCTCTTGGCTCTTCGTGATATTACAGAATAATTTAGGAATGTTTCAGTCACGATCTCAAGATTTTATGGAGATCCGCCGTCCTGTGCGTACTACGTACATTATTATCAGCTGGTTACCCTATAATCGTAAGTCGGGACAAGAAGGCCAATCCTGATTCCTTTCGACCGTAAGATAATATCGAAGATTATCACGAACTATTCCTTGAAAAAGTTCCATTTGCAAATTTTTATATACCGAGGAGCCAGGATAATAATAAACGCGTGTGGCTCCATCTATCTCTCTCATTATTTCTTTCGCTGTCGCTCTATATGTTTCGGCCATATTTCCTGCAGCAAACGAGCAAAAAATGTGGTGACCCCGACGGATACAATGGGGTCAACGAGCCGTGCTAGCCGTAGCCATCGGCCAATGGAAACCCATACTGAGCTGTAAGTATGGGATTCACGAGATCCAGAGTTGGAAACGCGAGAACCGCAGACATTGTGTCCGATAGACACGGTTTCCATAACGTGGCAAGCATATCTTTTCCTGGACTGAGAGTGAGAGAGAGAGAGAGAGAGAGAGAGAGAATGGGCGGGGGGGGGTCACATCTAGCGGAATGTATTGTACGATGACAAATCACGCATCAGCGGACCCCAGGCCGCGTATCCATCAACATCACCGCGCGACGTCGTCCGCGCGCCTCTACTCGGAATTGATCACGTTTCGCCTCGATGCCTTGATAGAGATACCCCTGCGATACGATATTAGTCGCCTGCTGTCAAATCTTCGGACAGATCCTGAAGTTTCCCGATCAGGGGACACACAAATTCTTTTCACGCAAGCAGAAAGTCCTGATGCTTTTGCACGTCTCAGCAGTCGTTCCGCGCAGATCCTTCCACTAATTTTTTGTTTTTTCTATTAGACTCGGTCCGGTTTGGTACACGTTCGATACTTCTATCCAAGAGTGTCCTGCCGAGCCAATACAATACATGCGGCTCGGCCTTTTTATGGTAACGCATCTTCCTATAATAGAATACAGGACATTTCGTGAGAAGAGAAATGATAGATAAATGTTTCCACTTCAAGACATAGCTGTGACAAGAATCCGAGTGGAAGAACAAATATGTCGGAATGAGAGATTTAGACATCGCTATAAAAGATGTTTCCTGTGCTGCCGATAGTATTCACTTGAATCTAGGCCAGTGCAGCGTGACTATAGCTGACTCCGTAGTCTCCTCGAGATCCTCGGGTTGCCGGGATGCGAGCAAGTATCGATCTCATTTTTCAATTTATAAATGATCTTAATGGCGAGATGCCTCCAATGATATTTAAATGTCGTTATTTCAATCCGGTAGCGTAATTCACAAAAAGCGAAGGAAAATTTCTCCACTAGCCGCATGGTAATCGAAATAAGAAGGGGAAAATTGAGATACGAGAAGGTTAGAATTTTAACGGAACTAAGGAAGGTAGGAGATCGCGCCTATAAGAAATCTCGATCCACCCGAAGAATGAATGTCGCAATGAATTCGGGCTGCATTAGAAATGGCGTCTAGTCGGAGACACCAGAGTGAGGCATCATTCGTATCGCGCCTCACATTTTCCAAATGACAATGAAATGCGATGGTTTCGCTGATAACTCTGCTCTCGCTGTGTCCCGTCGACGTAAAGAGCGAAGCAATAACAGCGTGGCTCGTTCTTCCGCGGTGCGGTACACGCACGACTCATCGCACACTAGGACCATTGGTGAAAGTGCCTGGAGCTCTCGAGGAAGAGAGAGACTTGGGTGCACGGGACCCTGTATCCGTCGACTGCGCATGGATCACATCGGATCACACCCACTTTATCCGATGCATTCAAATGTCAAAGCGTTGGCTAACAGATCTCACAATCAGCCATTAATGCAACAACCCGAGACGGAACGATGCTGCACGCTCGCTGGATGTGGATCATCGAGTCTTCGAACCGAAATTCAAATTGTTCATCCTATACAATCGAACCCTGTGTCGAATTCGTAAGGTACACGGAGACAATTTTTCGTTAATTTTCCCTATGAAACTGACGATATAATTGACCATAGAAACCAGAAACTTCGAGCGAAGCAGAAAAAGGTCAACTGACTGATGATTGGTCTGGAAGTCTAGATGATCCAGAGCGTAAGTGTGCTGGGAGCACGACTCCGATGCAGCATGTATGCACTTTATTATGTATTAGCGTGGCTTAAATTAGTGGGGCGCCGCACAGCGACGACGGGAGAAAGACTAAACACACGATGGCGCGCAGTTAACGAGCAGCAAAATATAATAAGATAATGAGGAAAATAGGAATGATTATGTGCAATCAAAGCTAAGCACTAAGCAGCGCATCGCGACGAGCAATGATAAATAGAAGAAGGAAGAAAAAAGAAAAGGAAATACGGGGAAACGGCGAACTTGAAAGCGGCACTGGAGATGAGGGAGATTACGAGTGACACCGGTGCGCCATCGAGTCATCTAATAATTAACATCGTTACGAAATATAGGCATTGATATAAATAATTGTTTTCGATTTTAACAAGCATCCTACCCGATAATGATTGTGCGAGTGCCGGCGTTATCCGTCATTTAATTTGAGGCTCCTTCCTCCTCCTTGACACCCGTTTCGAATGCTCGAGGGCATAGCCCTTGTCTTTTAAATTAATTACTAAGGTTGGCAAAGCGCGCATAGGATGCACCTGATTGTCAGTGAGAATCTCCTGCGTTGTCACCTGCACCTTTGCTCTGTGCAGCGGAAGCGAGGATGTCACGAATCTCCGAAGGAAGAATTGGACGCTCGACTGCCAGCAGGTCCAAAGTGAGCAAGAAGTGTCGTCCGTTCGGTCAAAGATTCCCCCCCGAGATGTTTCACGAAACCGCTTGACTCCTGAGCCTCTAAAATGACAGAATGGCACGATGGATGCTGGGTGGAGGAGGGAGGGGGGATATTAACAGGATACTCACTCCGCGACGTGCCCTCGATAAAGCATTCACGCGGGAGCTCGGTTATTGCTTCTTCTGGGATGAAAGAATCCTCAGTCGTAGCGAGTAACTTAAAGATTTCTGATATACGTCGAGGACGGCCGGAAAAATGTTCAAGATGCCCGATTCGATAAGAGGATCCGCTCGGGCAAATCTCCAGGGATTAACGGAAAGCCTAAGGCGACTATTTTGATTGTCCGTGTATGTCGCTAGAATAGCAATGCGCTACATTCAATCATTGAAGAAACACTCGCAAGCCACGTAACCGACACTTAACTGGCGTCGAAACGTTTTTCCGATTTTCGAAAGAATTTAACAGAGTCAAGCCAAGTATCCGATACTGTTGCTTAAACTATACCTCAGTGGGAGGGCTAAATGAAGTCGTAATTTTTAACGATATTTCCCACCAGAGCCTCCACGGAATCCCAGATTAGAATAAAAGTTCGAACGAGATAAAACAGATCGCAGATGCACCCAGGATGGAAGGGCACTGGCTGAGTTTACGATTAGTTTAGGGAAGTGTAAAGATGTCGAGGCATCTTAGAGTCCGCTGGTCTTCGTGACTGATCGTGACAGCCGGCGAACAACCCCATTGAGTGAGACTGGCGCCAGCAAACGGTGACATGGCGAACCACCAGGGTCCTGACGTGCTTATAGTACATTCATCCGCCACCAGATTGACCTAGGCGTTTCTGCTTCGGGGTAAAGATTCTTTGCCGGTAAAATAGAGCTCGTTGATTCTTTTTGACTGATTGATTTCCGTCGCGGATTCCACTCCCGTAAATTAGTTCTTTTGCATGACCGTGGTGCAAGAAGTGACATACGCGGGCATACGCGTCCGGAAGTCGCTTTTTGAAAGTTTTTCTTTTTTCTCTATAGCACCACGTCTTTAGAGTGAGTGTAACATCGCATCAATTATCAATTCATGATTAATCGTGACAGGACGCCGTGCGGTCGCCGTATGTCCGTACGAAATGCCGAACTATGTGAAATTTTATAGGCAATAGTTCTTGCCTGTCGGACAACCTGAGGTAAGTTCGAAGTGACGGCTTGAACGACTTTCCTCTCTGTATGAACAATTTCGTAAGGTTAGGTTAGGCTAGGAAAAGGAGTAAAGTCGCGCAAACGAACGACCTGAACGTATCCCTGTAGCTGAACGGTTGATTATGCGAGGGATCGTCGGACGATTAAACAAACTTCCAGATAGTAAGCTCACGAAATAAGGAAGGATTGCTTGAATGAGGATGCTGAATGAACGAGCAAAATGTTTGGCACGTGCATCAAAATGTCGTGAGGTTAGGTAGGGTGAATACGCAACAACGAGAACGGTAAAAATAATGAATAAGAGGAAAGGTAGGGAAAAGGAAGGAGGAAGGAGGAGGAGGAGAAAGGGAAGGAGGTGGAGATGGGAGGAAAAGGTTGAAATAGGATGAAGCAACGCAGTCGCGTATCCCTTCGCCTCGCACAATGACGGCTTTGTCCGAAATTTCCGCGGCCTTTTGACCCCAGTTTCCACGGGTTTCGATTGGCTCATACATCGCTGAACTCTCATGGGGAAAGCAGCAGCATTCGACGTCAATCCTCTGAAATCCGGCTCATTAAATCTCGTGGTTCCAACACTAGTTCTCTCCCGCCATCCCGCCGTCCCGTTGTCCCCTCCCGCATTCCCTGTGCCATTACTATCGTCTCCCTCGCTCTTCCTTCTTCAGCCTTGGGCATCACTCTTTCTCGCACCCTATCGTCCCTTCCAACTCCATCCGTTCTTATCCACACCGCGTTATCCTTCTGACAGAAGGGATACATCAGCTAGTCTGATCTTTTCCGCTATGTGTGGCCTCCCGAAGGTATCGCTTCCTGCTTTTTATCTATTTTCCTGGTCCACACGAATGCCTACTTATGTACGTACATACATATTAATATTCCATAGAGATTTACTTTTGATTCTGACTGCGCAGAAATCCAATCATCGCTAATACTAAATATGGTTTATAGAATTTATTAAATGGAAAAGAATTTACTGGTTATTTACGCTTGGAAAAAAATGCGGATTGTACACAGAGGATGCTTGAAAATGATCCATATAGAAGAAGCTGGTAATATAAAATTTTTGATCAGAAAATTGTCTAGAGAGAAAACCAGAATACAATGGTATTCCTTAACAATGTACGGCGTCGCGACGCCATCTCCAGAATACTGTCAAGTTGAATAACTGATTGTGAGATAAATCCAGCTTGAGATTTCCTATATTGCTTTGGTACCGATCACAATGATTAGCCACGTGAAGGAATCATTCGTTGAATTTTTTGGAAATTTCTTAAAGCCTTTTTAAACTGCTACTTGCACGCGCGATAAAGATACAATTTTGAAGGTGTGAGTTGTGTCGGGAGCGTCGAGGCTGTCGGCGGCGTCGAGAGCGTTGAGAGCGTCGTTCCCAGCTGGCAGCCAGTAACTAAATACTGCCTAATGAACGTATGCGGGCGGGCGGGCGGCTCTTTGATACAAAGGATTCGACTCTGCTTTACACGCGCGCTGGTGCTGTGCGTATATTTGCATTGTGGCCGGAATTTTGGCTTTGCGGTAACTCCTAATGAATCTTTACCTTTGCGCTCATCCTGGCAAAGGATACGGTCGACCCGAATCATTAAAATTCGGCCTGTCACGTCTCATGGCCATGATCGAGGCTTGTTGAATTGTATAATAGTACGTATACATATAACAGAGGAATCAGTCTTGCCAATGAAATTGATCGAAAATAAAAAAAGAAAAAATATTTTCACTTGGACGAAACGGGCAGGAACCTCAAAGACGAAAACGGTGTTGCAGGTCAGCTTGGTTGCTGACTGCAGGCGAAATAATAGAGGCGAAGCACGCTGCGAGCGGCGGCAGGGCTTCTCTAACTGATTGTGAGCGCCCAATGCGAGGGGGGGGGGGGAGGGTATTCGGTAGGTCGTATAGCTACAGACGTGGGTGTAGGTAGGTAGAGCGCAGCGAACCCTCCACTTCCGGATTAGTTAGGAGTACAGGGAACGTGTGCGGAAACGTAGTTGGGTTCTGGAGTGGGTTCGCTATGAGGCAACTCGCGTTCGTAGAAATGACGTAGACGAGTGCGCGACATAAACGAGAGGAGGAAAAATTTGCATTGGCGAGCGAGGCCTGATTTCCTACCGGTAGTCCTGGTATTAATTAATGCACGCGGAGTGCTCGTTAAAAAAATTCAGATCGAGAGGACTCTCCTACGTAGATGTCTGCCTATACATATACATGTATAGTTGTATATCTATGTATCTATATCTATTTAATGCAACATCGGGTGATCGTATTTCAGGAAATAGTGCTCGAGATGAAGCAAACTATTGATTATTCCTATACCGATAAACTATCTTGTAGGAGGTCAATAAATTATTGAATCTTTTAATAAATGATATTCAAAAGAAAAGAGGGTAAAAAAATCTTAATTATTTTCAATTTTTCTCTCTATTGTATTTCATTAATCTTGTCGAAAGGTACCGTCAAACTCGCTCGCCGTCCCAAAGCGAGAACCGTAGCATCGTAGCAGCCATAACAACGACATGGTCAGGACATGTTCAGGACATGGTCAGGACGACGTTGAGCTCATTGTCACTTCGCGATATTACGAGGTGCCAACTTTAGACTGGAGTCAAGTCCTAATCTAACCTAATATCCTAATATCAAATTCGGGGATTGCCAATTAGCGAATATAATGATATTTCGACAATGCGGATACAAGAATAGAGAGAAAGAATGTGTCCAAGTCTAGTCGTATAAACTAATCCGGCGGACTTGACGCGACTTCCGTAAAAGTCGACACGAACTTGTTCCTTTGTCAATCGGAACGTAACAAAATATAATATGTGGTACATCGTCACAGCAGACGTATGTATATATATATACGGTATCGCTTGGCTGAACGACACAATAAAATCCATAGATGGACTAACAATAAGAGAGTAGAGGGCTGTAGTTATAACTAGTTATCTGGCGAATAAGATTCGCTTGTAAATGTGGATATATCTTGCTGACCTTTGCTGATTATTGTTGACCAGCGGCATTGGAGTCGGCACCCTTGGTGGTGGGACGGGAATCGCCTTTCGTCTCCCTCCCTGGTGACTGGTCTGCTGCTGGTGAATCGTCGGCGTGACGCGACCAGTCGGCCCAATGCGCCCCGCCGTTCTGGGACGTTCCGCACGTACCTCCATGTCTATCTGAAAGATATTCGAGCTTTTAGAATTCTAAAGATAAGGGTAAAATTGCATGTTGCCGCCGCCGGGCACTGAGATCTTGCAGGTGGCCGCAGCATCTGATCAAAGAGGTTCAGGTTAAAAGCTATTGTAAACCTTATAGACAACCTGATTCCAGTGTCCGATGCAGTAACCAGCATGCTTACCTATAGCAACACTACGAAAAGAGACGAAACTTCGCAGCTGCTGGAATCTGCGCTAATCCCGTGTTCAGGCCATCGTCACCTTAAATGTCATCTACTGACAAATCCAAGCCAGGACACGGGGGCCATTCGTCGGCCCTGCGCGCTTTTCCAGCCGCTAAGCTAAAAGTCACTGTGGGCTATCGAGAGTTCTCAAATCCTCGAATAAGATGAGTAGAAAAGTGAATGAGAGAGAGAGAGAGAGAGAGAGAGAGAGAGAGAGAGAGAGAGAGAGAGAGAGAGAGAGAGAGAGAGGTAGGGAGGGAGATACACCCTGGAGATGCTTAGTGAGACGGAGACACGATAGCAAAAGAAGCATAACTCCTTGTGGATGCAAGCAACATGACCGAGGTTTCCTCTTCCGTTCATTCATCGAAGTGCATCGGGATAAATTTCTGTTCCTGGCGGAAGAAGTGTCTTGCGGATGATGAATCTACCGCCGTACTTCCCTCGCTGACTACTCGTTGGCTGCTTTGCGGTGGCGTTGCGCCGACATTGCTCATGCGAGAAGTGTGGTTACTGGCAGTAGCATTGCCATGGTAATGCAGGCTGCACTGTGAGCTATGACGGGACCTATTTTTACCTTCTCGAAACCAGTCTCCCGAAAACTCTTTGACTTTGGTGCCCGTCACACCGGAAATGTAACGTAAACGCAACGTAAATGCAAGGGGGGAGTTGCCAGTCAACGGTGCATGATTCGATAATGCGACACGTGTTTCTTTAAAAAGTCGACGAGACATCTTAGCCGATCAGGATTCAAGGGTCTTCGCGTGATCTGCTCTCTCTCTCTCTCTCTCTCTCTCTCTCTCTCTCTCTCTCTCTCCCTCTCTCTCTCTCGCGCGCGCACGCGCGCGTGTGCATTTTCCTTTTACCCCTCCAATAAAGTGCCAATAATAAAGTCTTTTTAATTACAGTCTATTTAAATTACGTTATTAAGAATCTGAGCACGACAGTGCCAAAGTTTCAATTGCATGCGAAGATAGCTCCAGTCTCCGGAAGTTCTGTCCATAACTTTTGTATGTACGCATTGGCGATATGACAAACGCAAGAAATGACATACTCCCGTTGGCTGCCTTCTGCCATTCCGAGAGAGAAGGACGCAAGAATGATCATCATTTCCTGGTTGTGGATCCTCACGAGAGGAGACAATGCGGCGACGGCAAGTCGGTTAAAATATGCAGCCCCCGGGCGCTTGTGTACGCGATCTCGTGATACATGCGAATTGCTTCCAGGAGGGGCGAGAAGTCAAAGAAGAGTAGAGGAAAAGAGAGGGAAAGAGAGAAAGGGAAATGGAGACTCGAGCGCGAAACAAACTCGACGCGATACAATGGGAGCATCTGCTTAGCAAATTGCAAAAAATAATCACGTTTGCCCGATCCACCGGAGTTGCAGGAACGTTTCGAAAGCCGACATCCCCCCCTCCCCACCCCTAACACAATAACGCATCCAGGAAGGCAAGGAAGATGAATAAAAAAAAAAGACATGGAGAAACGAGTCAACAGTGTTGGGGAAACAATGTGCATACACGAAGAGGAGCCTGAGCCAAGCAGCGTCACCCCATGCGAATCCAGAGCCCAACGCTGTCTCTCTCATTCTGTCTAAAGCCGTCTCTCAACACATTTCAACCCTTACTTTCTTTCTTTATCATCGGGTGCTTCTCGCTACGAAGCGCCGGGACGTCGTTCGATGAATACCTCTGCAGTTCTCGCCGTTCTTCCTCACTGTTCTCGCTGTCATCATCGGCGACTCGACGCGCAACGTTGCTGCATCGATGCATTCAAAGTGAGCCAGATTTTTCTGTCCAGACTTTCACACATTTGTCAATCTCAGTATTTCCACTCTTCTGCAACGATGACGATGGTGATGAGGATGGGCAATGACGACAGCAGAGGCGCGGAGGTAAATAAAAGAAATACCTTCAAAGGTATTTTCAGTGGACCTTGGATGTCCAAGTGATTGTCACGATATTCATAGTGTAGAAAAGACGATGAATTTGATAATTGGATCTCAAGATAAAGAAGCTGCATGCCATTGCAAGTGGAAAGGATGTTTTATGAAAAGTTTCCAGGGTAGTTACCGCTGCGCAACTGTATTTCCCCAGCTCTGACGGATGCTGCATCTGGCGTTTATCATCGTTAGAAACATAAAGAACCACTCTCTGACAGACTGTACACGGTGCGATTACGGGATTTGGTAGTAGGAACGGATGCTCTCAAATACAATGCTACCGCCGTCGCTTCCCCTACCTCAGGATGAGAGATGCAAAATAAGAGATGGTCCAAGAAAAGATGACGAGCTTCGCAAGAGAATAAGAGCACTCCCTCCAGTCACCTTGATGTAATAAGGTTGACTAAAATAAAACTGGCCGTTTCGTAGGATTATTCAGGACTACTATGGATGGTCTAAAGTTGGTTCTACTACAAAAGTCAAAGGGAGGAACTAACTTCAGCTGCTAAAAGAATCATCAACAACTTCAATATGAAATAAAATGTGATACTAATAACTTATTTCAATCTTACGATACAGTAAATTTTCTGGATTATTCAAGGTGGTCAGTTCCCGATCTGCGCATTTCATCAGTGTCTACCAGTGTCCCTGTTCTTCCTTGTACGGATGAAAAATGAAGGAAGAGAGAGAGAGAGAGAGAGAGAGAGAGAGAGAGAGAGAGAGAGAGAGAGAGAGAGAGAGAGAGAGAGAGAGAGAGATCAGATAGTCTCGCAAACCGTTGTGTCTCTTGAAAAACGCAAGTACTTTTTTTTTAGTAACGACTACGTAAACGAAGCTGCAAGAAAAGTATCTACGACTGCAAGCTCATTTTCCAAATCGTTCCTGATAAACTCGGGCCAATTAGTTTATTTTTGGTAGTTGCTTAGATTCGTCTCCCATGGGAGTTGTGAGCAGCCACTGTACTGACGACAGTAATGCCACTACGAGAGACAGCACACAGGCCACCCACTCGCTGTGCTAAAAATATGTCCATTTCTTGAGACGAGTTAATGCACTCATCCCATCTGCTGCTACTCTTACCCTCTCGTTCCCTCCCAACCCCTATCCTTCTATGAATTCCATGAGGTTGCGCGATTTAAGCCGTTAAACGGTAAATAAGTTGCATGTAAGTCTCGCGAGTAGCGCGCGTACGCACGTCGCGCACCTCAGCACTGATTCCATTTCTTCCGGTTCTCAAGGAATCACGTGTTCTCTCTGTGACGTTCTTTTGTTGCCTTTTTAAACAAAGTGCCATAGCCAGCGTCCAAATTTGAATACGGCACACGGTGAAGCAGTCGTCCATTAGGTCGTACCTACTCGGGACTGCAGCGAGCGCGGGTGGAGTAAAAACTTGACAAGAGAAAGGAAGGTGCATTCGTACCGTTCTATACGGGAAAATGCAGGCATTAGACGCGCAGCGCTACTAGGAATAGTTGACTGCGCAGTCATTAAGTAGAATCTTTGCCTACTTTACAGTAGCGTTTCAATTTTTATTTTTTTTAATTGCATTTTTTCTTTCATTCTTAGATTTATGTTTCGACTGCCTTTGTATACACATGTCGTACAGATCCAATGGACGGAAGAAGCTCAGAATAATACATTTTCCAGGGTCGTAGTGCAACTTCCTACGCAATTGTATTGCCAATGGTATTATCGCCTAAATTAAAAGGAAATATTCTCCATTGTCTTGATCTAGTTTCTGGAGCACCACATAATCAAATAAAGTGTGTGAGATAAGTCCTTGCGTGACTCATACCCGTACACACGACAGCGTTGACATGCAGGTCCGCCATCGATCAAAAACCATCCCTTAGAAATTGCAGAGTGCGATCGTCACGATCCGACGAGCGCAGATGTCGTTCGCGAATTAACCACCACACGTAGCGCGTAAGTGTAGCTGGAAACCTGGCAAATTGGCAAACTACCAAACTGCCAAACGTGATAATGATGTATAGTATCAGCGCTATCCTTTGAAAAATACGTCTCTCCTGCAGGATATTCAAGACGTTGGTGTTAATAACCTAGTTGCGTATCAGTAGTTGAGGCCTCGTTGAAAAAAATGCAGGAAATCGTAATCAAAAGGCTCGCGAGACGAAGACTCGTTTTCGAATGTAGGAACATATGGCAGGCAAAATATGTCCCATGGAAAAACAAATAGGTGCGGGGACTCGCATCCCCTTGACGCCGAGCAAACAAACAGGCGAACTGCATTGAGAGAAGTTAGGTTAGGTAGGAAGGCGCCACAATGCTAAAGTTAATGAAAGACGTAATGCCAGTTATGGATGCCATAACTCAAAGGGGGTGAGAAGCAGGCAGACTAAGCAAAAGGGGGTCGTCGGAATCACCGCCACTGGCTTTCGATGGGGTTCTCGTACTTACTTGTCGGTCCATCCGTCTGTGCGCGTGTATCATCACGACATCTATTATGAGTCAGAGTGTGTACGAACGAGATAAAGATCATAGGATGAACGTAAAAGAGAGAGAGAGAGAGAGGGGGGGAGGGGGGCAGGGGGAGTGAGAGAAACGAGGTAAAGACGGGTGAATGGATAAATGATGTCGAACGCGCCAATAGCGCTCTCTTGGTGTCCTGCGATAGGTGCCAGGTACACCTTCGCACTTCCTTTGTTTCACTTGCTTTATTCACTTTGCCTGCCTGATTTCATCCTCTTCGTTTCTTCTTCATACAAGTGTAACACGTTCTCTGCCTGACTCGTGTCTATTGCGCGCGAAGACCACAGAAACAATAATGCGCAAGATTTGGATGCACTTCGCGCTCTGTATAACCTCCAGCATTTCTGTTGCGCGTTTAATTTCATTAATTAACGAGGTACGCTGGTTCTGCGTCTCATTGTCAGCTCCATCTTCGTTTTCCTATGATTCTCTCAGTCTTCCTCTCTTCCGGCTTGCTATCTTTAGCCCGGCTCTCCCTTTGCTTTTGCCATTCCGCACTGGTAATCCCGCTGTGTCGGGTCGCTGGCTGCGAATTCTCGTTAACGAAGAGTCACACGCGTCTCGGCGCTCAAACAATAAACAATTCCATTTAACTGAACTCGGACGTGGACATGGTGCCTTCTCTAGACAACCGTCGCAACTTCTGAATTAAGAGGCGGCCGCCATGCCCACATAAGTGCACGGAGGAGACGCCGCTTCGCGTGCTGCTAACCTTTGCATCCCGCGGTCCTACGAGACGCGATATTCTCAGAAGTGATATTCGATCTGACGCCGAGAGCTCGGGAATTAATTACATTTCGATAATATACTCTCATAATCTCCTACCCTAGATGGAACTATATAGCACGTCGAACGTAAATAACATGTCTGATAGCTCCGTGTCGCGTCGCCTTTAATCACGACGTTCTCCATTACTCGATAGCATATTATGATTGGACGTCGACGCGCTTACCGATGCACTTGCCAACGCGCTCACCCTAGACGACATTGCATCCCCTGATCCCCTTCAATAAGTTTCACAGCTGCATCTTCTCACTGCGTTATATCCTTCGATCTGTGTCTATTTATTATACGTATTACGTGTGAACGGCGTCCCACTACCTGTCAGATATAACAGTCGCACGACAGCAGAGGAAATCATGGTCGTGTGTAGGAAAGATCTCTGAATTCCTTCTGGGTTAAGAATTTACACGGGACGAGCCGCTTAAAATGGATACCTGCTGGTGTCGAGGAAGTTCTTAGATTCGCCGATTCTATTATATTGTTCATATATAATAGTATAGAAGAGTACATATAGAAGAGCGTCAAGTCTAATCAAGAACCCTCCTATTTGATTAGCCAATAACAGAGGCGGAAGTGATATATGTCCGCATGTTCAGGACTCTCCGGCTAGCTAATCCTAGGCGAATCCATACTTTATTGCTATCCCGAGGGATGCAGGAGACGCAGGGGATGGACCGATTGTGCTGACTAGGCGCCCCCCCCCCCCCACCGTTTGTCACTCCGCCATTCCACCCTTTTCTAGGGCCTCGCGATCGTGTCGGTCAGCGAAGGGAGTTAAAAAAGATGCTTGAAAATCTGACGCGAAGACGTTCCAACCGTAACGACAGGAGACGCAGGACTCTTGAGTCGGAATCAAAAATAGATTTCAGGCCGTCGCATCTGGATGAGTAAGACGAGCGCGGGCGACCTTATCGTCGATGTAACCTGTATGTCAACGGGAGAGCCTCGATTAAGGCTGAAAAAAAGAGTTGGAGTAATAATAAACTGTTTATCTAGAGTCCCGTAGGCTAGCCGATTAACCGAGAGGGACTCGCAGGGGGCCGTGAGATCGAAAAGGAAAAGTATCGCGTAATGCGAGATAGCTTCAACGATAGGGGAGACACCAGTCGTTCTCTGTTATCTCTGAGCAGGTTCACGGCCTTGATGTGCACGAATATGCGCCACGAAGCGTCACGCGATTGTGCTCAATATTTGAATGCACATGATACAGGTTCGAGATTCTTGAGTAAGCTGAAACGTCGACACTCGTTGATGCTCCTTGACGTTCCTAGCTACACTCGAAGGTCCTGGACCAACTGTCTGCATCCATGCCGCAAATTCCTGTTAAATTGGCTAAGCTGCGAAATACGAGCCTACTTCCCGTGTATTCCTCAAGATGATACCTCCTTCATCTCACTGCTATTTACGATAAATTGACCAATCACTGGGATTAAAGAGATGTCTTTCTTTTGGACTCGTGAGTGGTATTTCTATTGGCCGATCCAACTGAAATACTCAAAAGGGGTACACACCAGCATTTAAACTCCGTATCGAACCTATTCTCTCGATGATAATAACTTACTACCTGTCCCCGAGTTTTCAAAGAACTGGAGCAAAACTTACTTGGGATTAATATATGGTAAAAAAAAAAGTGAAAATGGAAATAAACACAATTAGAGAACAGACTATTAGATCTGTACTAGATGGAGACCGTGCGACGCGCGCAGTGCACCCTTTACAATTCTTAATACACAATTACGCTATCGGGTAATTTGTTCAAATCTTCGTTGACGTATTGCTGCTGACGGTTGTGTGCTAAGAGACAGCTGGGTACAGCCCCATCTGCATTTAAATTGGCCGTGTGTGCCAATTCGCCGATTCGACTAGGTGCTTGGGGTTCTTCCTTCAGGATTAGCCAAGGGACGTTGTTTTAGATCGCTCTGCCCGAGGAGTTTCTAGGGGTCTCTCGTCCGCCGCCGCAACTATACTCTCCGGAACACCAATAAATTCCCACTCACTGTGCCGAGTATCTTAGATAACCAGATAGCCTTACAAGCCTATCACGATTCTAGGCTCCTGCCTAGCAAGGGCGTCGCGACTACGTTGCGCCCCTGACTCTCGAGTTAAGAGCACCCTGTTGAGACGCCTTGCACCTGCCAGGAGTGTGCTTTCCTCGACGTAGGCCTACTTCCCCTTTTCCTTAGGGTGGCCTTAGTTGGACTGACGTTATAAGTGAGATGTCGAAAACCGGGTTGCTGGGTGCTTCCAGATCCGAGGATCAATAAGACCCAACTTTGCTGCAATTCTAAAATTCAGAGTCGTCTTCTAGGAGAGCTCGCCAAACCGTCCTGAATAATCGCGCTAATCAAACGAACGAATAAAACTTCACTAGTCTACTCTGTTAGAGCGACAGGACTTACGTCCGTTTGACACCAACGGGCCCCGCTTTGTTTTACTTTGTAGACGTCGTTTTAATTGGCTCGAGGGGCCAAAACGTCTTTTGATGAGGATCATTCTGTGATTTTTACGAAGAAGGAAAGAAAAATAAGAAATAAAAACACACCCACAGCGGCAGTAAGAATATTCCGAAACGTTACGGTTTTATCAAAGTTCCTTTAAGATCCTCGAGAAATATACAAACTCCATAAAGTATCGGAAAGATAGATGAAAGTAGGTACCGCCAATCTCAAGGAGAGTAGACAGAATCCGTCGAATAATGTGATGATGATAATAATAATAATAATAATAATGCGGCAATCCTCGATCTTTCCCAGTCGGAAACTTTAGAATACCGAATACAAATAATCAAAGACAAATTTGAAGAAACCTGAATTTCAAGAAGCCACTCCTCGCGGCTCGCTGCGAAATATAAGTGGATAGCTAGCAAATCTTCAATATCAAATCACGATATTTTTATGATAGTCCCACTTTGATTTCCCTATAGACCTCAACTCGAGGGGCAACGGGAGGGCACTTCTTGCCTGCCATTTTCTCACATCCGCGTATATTCCAAGGACAATCCTCGAGAAGAATATGACAGAGATTAAAAAAATTAAAGAAATGTTCCTCGAGAGTACCGTGTGGGCGGTAGCACGTAACGCGTGTTTCCCAAACCTGAACATTGATCTGGCTTTTGGCACGGCCTTGCGTTTTCAATGAATCATCGGTTCATCAGGAATCTCAACGAAGACGTAAGACAAACGAGAGGCGAACTCTCGAGAAGTGCCCGCACCTTGTCAATAGGTGCATTGATATATGTATATGCATGAAGATGCATGCTACGTTTTACGCAAATTCCAGCCGACATGGAGATTCCTCTTGCAAGCATCGATATATCTATGACTCGTGTCTAGGTACAAATTATTCATCTGATGTTGGAAAACCATTTCATGCAGCTGATTTTAATGGCGATTGGCCTTCGCAAAGAGTCCACTTCGTGGTAGATTGCAAAAAAAATGGCTCCTAGCGCGCCTGAGGATTAACCTGTGGGTTATAGACTTATAGGGATTACTCGGAGACGTGATCGACTAACGTCATCTGTCCCAAAGAGAATTAGAGTAAATGCATCGCAGAGGGCAGAAAAAAGCACGTTGAAAAGAGTTCGAAGACGTAATAGAAAATGTACGTGTGGACGAGGTTAATACATTTCAGTCTTTCCACCCGTTAGTCCGAGTATTTACGTTAGCCGTACCGTCGGTGCCATATGGCTGTGGGGTCTATAGCACCCCTTGGCTCCCATAGGAACACGCAGAAACGGCTCTCGAGCGCCCGCAGTCCTGTGAATGCGGGGATTATCCATTGTTAACGGGGGGGGGGGGGGGAGGAGGAGGAGGAGGAGCAGTCCGCGTCTACTTCGTCTCTTTCGTCTCTCGCTGACGTGTGTATCGCAGCTCTCCGTCCTTCTGTCTCCGCAGCGTAAGCAGGGCGCAGGCTAACCTTGCTAATCAGATACAACTCGCCTAATTAACTAAACACTGCTTGTCGCGTTAAAATTACGAGGCAGGCGAACCAGACGGTTCTCTTCCGTCTTTTATAATCATTTCAATATGACGCTCTGCATTGACCTTACTTCGATGAACCCCTGGGGTCATCACAGTCCATAGGATCATTATTCAATAATCATCGAACGGGAGCCTTGTCGAATTGCCAAGCAGCCAGGTAACGGACTGAGGTCAGTCGTTGGCTAAAGATTAAAAGAAGTTCTCTCTTCGAGTGGGGTAGCCTGTCGATAAAGCATTTAACGTTCCATGCGGCCTTACAGGCATCAATGGAACTTGAATGAAAGAAGAATGAGCGGGCTCGTGCCAACAGCTGGCATTGGCAAACACCTCGCAGGGGGCTTTTTACAAATCCTTTGTTCGAACAGGGCTATTCTAGGCTGTTCTAGGCTGTTCTAGGCTGTTCTAGGCCGTTCGAGGCCGTTGGGCCTCTTAACCACAGACTAATGGACGCCTTGCCTCGCTTGCCGATCACTCGGTCTGTATTCCCGCACGTTTATCTGCCTGTCGATTGATACGAAATTACACATGCGTCTGATATACACACAGGCATTGCCTGCGGAAAAGAACGAGGGACTATTATATACACTATAGTTAGAATGAATTTATGTATACACATGTATTTATTGTGACGTGATATTTCAATTCACAGTTACAAGACGACTCCAGCTATCGTTTCGGATAATGTTCACGATTTCTGTTTCTCATCGAGTCAACACCTTGTTTAAAAGCTACGCTCTCGGGTTGATTCGTATGGTTATACGTCAATGATCTCCGAGAGATTTATGTTTTTTTTTTTTAAGTTTTAAGGTTGAGGTATTCGAATCTGCTGTGGAGGGATAATCTCGATGAAAAGAGTTGCCTGGGTCGAATAAATTATTGGAATTGAAATGGTCATATCGGTCCTGTGTGCGTAGGTTCTTGGTGGCGTCTTTTGGACACTTGCTTTTCTAGGAGGAACACGACTGATCCGCTGGAAATCGAGAAGATAGAGGAAGATGCGCGTAACTTCGAAAACGCGGGTTGGAGCGGTGGGAGGGGGGGTAGAGAGAGAGAGAGAGAGAGAGAGAGAGAGAGAGAGAGAGAGAGAGAGAGAGAATGGATATCCAAACGCATTCGTCGTTACGCGGCGGCCCATTAAAACGGCGTCAGCGTCGGCGTCGTTGTCGACATGGTCGGCAGTTTTATTAAAGGCGCTTTGACAGGCCCCTGGTCGTGTTTCTAGTAAAAGTCGTGGATGTTGTGCAGCAGCCAGGAGTAGACAGAAGTACAGAATGGTATTCGGCATTCGAACAATCACGGAGCCAAAATCAACAAGTCTCCCTCTGGATTTCCGGGTTTCAGGGTGGCGTTACATCAGTACGGCCGCTGTACACACCCAATAGAAAGAGACATGTTCAGAGACATATCGGATGTGCGGCCAGAATTAGACGGCGTCGGACAACTTTGCAATTTATTCGCTGGCGTAGTTTCGCAAAGTAATACCTACTGCTATTAACAGTCAAATCAGCGCGCAGCGCCTAGGCCACTTGGGATTATTCATCCGTGTACTGAAGTTAGCTGGTTATCGCCAACTAAGCAACTAGTCAGACGTCAGACAGTCAGACGATCAGTCAGGTATAATACTTGAGGATGACCTAGGCAGGACGGCTGCTGAACCCAGTAACAAGGAGTCAATATTTAAACGGCCATTTGCCCGGATGAACTGCCGTGGCAAAATAAAAAGTCCACCTGCAGTTTGAACAGCACGGTCAGTTTTCAAGCTTTGTCCTCCTCGCCTTCGACTTTACAACCTCTCGTCTTCACCCTCACGATCTCGGAAGACAAACTGGCTGGCCTCCAGGCGCTGCCATACTTGACTTGTTTCAACCTGCTGCCGATGTATTCCCGGAACCGTCATTCTACGGGCGCACCCTGACTTGACCAAATAATTTACTTTTCTAGGAGACGTACAAGCGCAATGAAACTGTGTAGAATGCGTGCTCAGTCAGATGCCACTCGATAATTGTGTCGACCACCCCCCCCCCTCCCCTTTGCTCGCTTCTCCCCCCTCTATCTCTGCGCCCAGCACACGTCGCGTACTGCCACGTGCGCCAGCCAACCCTACAGCACATATACATAGATAAAGCCTCTTGCGTGCAGCGTCGCATCTAATTATCTACATAATCATATTCAGGATTACCGGGCTGTCAGTTAAAGTTGCAATTCCCGTGCTAGCCGGTGACCCATTACAAGTCGATCTAAAAATTTTGCGAAAGGCTACAATATCAAAATAAAAGATTCCTCATAATAAGCCACCGAGAGACCAGCTGGTTATAAGCGAAAGGCTCGTTCGATTTCCAAAGTGCGTTCATGTTACTTATATGTAGATGATTAGTGACGTCACAGGCGGCCCTTTAAAACCCATGAATTTCGCGAATGACAGCACCGACGTTGACGACGTCGTCTACTTAAAACTCTGAACGGAATTGCCTGATGACCGACAGTGCGCTTGTCGATAGTGTTTTAAAGCGAGTGGGCATTTTACTGACTTTCGGGCGAAATGGATAGCATCGTGTAATCCTTGAGAACGGGATAACCAATTTTACGGAAGAACGGGTTTGCTGGCTTGCCGTATCTCTCTCTCTCTCTCTCTCTCTCTCTCTCTCTCTCTCTCTCTCTCTCTCTCTCTCTCTCTCTCTCTCTCTCTC
>JARQTI010000924.1:194846-212548 GCA_030142655.1 Trachelus tabidus
GAAGAATGTCGAATATAAATATATTTCAACTTGAATATATATAGATGTTTCCATTCTTATTTTATTTCATATCAGAAACAATTAATATACCCTTAACCGTAACAAAACCTGATCTCCGGTCGCTGTACAGCCCTTTGGCCCATCTCCAGCTGGGCGCCGGGTATCTCATCCGGGCTTCTGCCGGTCCGTGGAGACGTCTCCGTCGGGTACTCCCCTCTGCCGGGCAACTCGGTACGTCGAGACGTGATCTTCCCACGGCAGATTCGAGCACCTCGACCTCAACTACTTTAACGAAATCTTCCGAGAGCATTGCCGTAACTATACAAATTAACCCGAGAGCGCAGCTTCCGAGCAGGGTGGCGACCCGAAGGGAACCAGAAATCGAGAACGTTATCAGTATGGGTAATCGGAGCCGCCTTGGGACCGTGATTCGAAAAATCACGTCACGTTACCTGCCACGTGAGAAAGTAAAGAGTAGCAACTCGCAGACGGGCTTACGGCGTTGGCGCAGCAGCGAAAATAGCAACCCGTCGCCGTCTGCCGACACACTTAACTTTAAGTTGCCTGCTCCTTTGGGGAGAATTTTCCACCGACCAAATTGAGCTTAGTTCCACGAGAAAATTCTCTTGTTAGCTATGGGTGCCGCACGAGACATTACTTCTAACAATGCTCGCTTCTCCACTACACACTTTGCTCTCTTTGCCATTTCACATCTCGTCGCTACAGTTCATTATTCCAATTCGTATTGTCATTTCTTCCACCTTTTCAATCTTCCGTGCACCAGAAAATTAATTCTATCCTCTCACGCCTGACGACACGAAAGCCATTTTTCATTTTACTACGCAGACTTTTACACAGCCTTTTCACTGACGTGCCTCTCGATGTCTCTCGGACGTTATTTCTCCTATCCTCGATAGAGTAACAGGACGTTCGTGCGATTCCGTACATTCATTTTGAGAATATTCATGCTACAAGAACTACGTTATTCGGAAAAAAGGAAAAAAAAATATAGAATTAAAGGACAAGTTGCGCTCTCGTTGTAGCTTCCAAAAGTTTTCAGTGGTTCGACCGGTCTCCCTGTTGAAAGCAAGGGGCCTCTAAGGCTGCGCGCTCGTTGAACCAGCCCCCTCGCTAGGTGCACTTTTGGGGTAGCAGCCAACCAGCCGGCCCTGCTACTAGGCTGTGCTTCAGGACTCGAGTGTCCGCCGAGACGAGAAGGGTGATGTCTACCCTTCTAACCTCTGCGTATAGTCATACTTAGCCCTGCGCTTATGCCAACTCGGCCTTTATTCGATGTCACGACCAAGAGCTTCTTCCAAAATGGGCTTTTAAAAAGCCGTAATTCACGTTCAGGAATTTCCGTTCATTATCATCGAATGAGTTTCTTTGCAATTTACTCAAAGCTCGAAGCACTTACGAGACGACGATAACGTACCAACAGCTGCACCTGTTGAACTCGCAATAGTTACTATTAAAATTCAATAGTAACTATTTATTGTCAATAGTGCTTACTATTAGAAAATAATAGCAACTGTTCGGGAGGTTTTCACTGAGAATAGTTACCATTCAAGTTCAATAGTATTTATTAATAGTAACTAGCAAAAGTAACTATTGGGGCGTTGTTATCTGCAGTGGTGACTACTGAACGTCAATAGGTATAAGTCTATTAGTGAGTAAGAGTAACTAGTAAAGACATTATTTTTGAGGTTATTTGGGGTGCATAGTACTTCGGTGTAGTTATCTTTTGAAATAATTCAATCGTGAAACTCAATATTTTGCCGATTTCAAAGTTTTCTTTCTTTTTAACTATTTTGCATCTTTAGAACATTCACTTCTTTGATCTCTTGGTTTACGGAATCGGGACCGGGCAATCCTGTAGTTACTTTCGTCAAACTTAACTTGTCGTGCGTATACAAGGAATTTGTCCTTCTTTTACTGGTTTTTTTCCATTCGCCCGGTGACCATCGCAGTGCGTTGATATTGGTTGTTATCCTCTCGCCAATCGAAAAAAACACTTTCAAGACTCGCAACGTGAAATAACGCGCCCGCCAACTGAAGTGATCCCTTTTGTTTAACTTTGTCAGTGTTTTTCTTCGTGTGGAGAATGCCAGAAGCCAATAGGTCTGTTCTCGTTACCTTAGACTCTCTACACTTTTAAAAAAGTGGAAATTCTTGTTGGATGATATTCTTAGGTAACCAATGAGAATCTGCACTTTCTGTAAAGTGCCGAAAGTCTAGGTAACGAGAACAGATCTAACAATTCAGACTTGATTTGTTCTTTTTTTTTTTTTTTTTTTTTTTAATTTGAGACGAGATATTTTAGTCTCACGAGACTAAATTTCAGATTGACACGCTCAATGCGAACCGCGCAGGATCGCTTCGCATTTGTCACGTGCTTTCACTTCGTAATTAATTCGAAAACCTTTCGACAGTATAATCAGAAGGTAAAAAATAACCTATTGACCTTAATTTCTCGAAAAAGACATGGAGCGTGTGAGGAAGGTAAAAAAGACAGAGTACATTTTTAGTATATAGCTATTTCAGATTTATTGCGCATTTTCTCTCTTTCCTGCGTGTAAGGCTTTCTCATACGCTGATAGGGAATCTTCAGGAAGACTCACCAAGCATCAGTATAAAGTGGCGATGATCGCAGCATTCGGATACAGACCGAATAGCGTAAGACCAATGTCCTTATTATCGGCTGCGATCAATCGGCTGATGATCAAACTTATACTTTGCTTTCAGTTAGAGATCAAGCACGCCTTTCAGCGATATTATCCGTGCGAAGCGATAACCTTGCATGACTTTGAGTGTTGCTCTCGAAAAAAATTATTGGTGAGCAAAATAACCCTCGCGGAAATTTTCATCGCTCATATGGACAAGGATCGTAAGGAGTGACAAGATGCACGAGCCCCTGCATGGCAATATGGGTTCAGGACTCATTTGTTTCAGTCCAATGTTACTTGACGGTTGAGGATTTGCATACGGCTTGCGAGACCTCTGACTTACGAGTAGATTTTGCAGTTTTCGCAAGAATCTTCAGAGAATTGGATCGCTTCAAGAGAGGACACATAGAAATCGAAGAGTTCATATCTCTGCTCGAAGTAGTCTCACTCGGCAAATAACAATATCTTTATTTTTGTACACCAAAAATATTTTGTTTTCGCATTACGTATTAGAACTGATAGTATATCATTTTTAGTAGACGAAGGCGGCATCCTTAATCAATATGCAATTAATATCATGCAATTGATTTAACATTGTATTTTTATTTCCATTCCAACACACTCAGTTTACCTGTGATTGTACACTTAGGGGGTGGGGTCATTTATCGTTCAAATGGACGCAAATAAATAGCATCTCCAAATCATGGTATACTTCGTGTCGTTCGAACTCGATATAACTTGTCGTGTCCAGGGCGAACTGCTCGTGTAAGCGCACTCTGTGATTGCTTTGGCACTCTGGTTTCTTCCCAGTACCGATTTTTGTACAATGTTTATAAGCGTGCTATAGGTGGATGTCTCTCTTTGAGACAATATGAGCTTAAAGAAGACAACGTCGTATGTACAGTTAATGGTATTCCGATGGAAAAAAAAAAATACATCTTTACACGCGTCAGGTCGCATCATTCCTTCTCGGAGAACTCCTGATTCACTAGGCCGTAGAAGTAAGAATTGTTATCTTGAAGAAGAAGATCCGGCTCGTCAAACTCGAGTACCTTTCCGTCGCCCATTACCAATACTCTATCGCAGTGCATGATAGTCCTTATTCTATGTGCAATAGTAATCACAGTCGCACTCCTAAAGGAGGACTTTATAGTAGTTTGGATGCTCTTGTCGGTTTCTTGATCGACATTGGCAGTCGCTTCGTCGATGCATAAAATCTGTATGCAAAATTACTTTAAAAATTAGAAAACTTGGCTCTAACCGAGTTGCAGCAGACATATGGACAACGCCCTACCTTAGTACTGTGAAGGACGGCCCTGACGAGACAGAACAGCTGTCTCTGACCTGCGCTTAGGTTACTCCCCCCTTCTTCTAGACTAGCACCGAGTCCGCCCATACGATAAACAAGAGTATGAACGTTACATTTTTCAAGAGCTTTGTAAATCTGTGAATCTGGATATTGATCGAGCGGATCTATGTTCTCTCGGACTGTTCCAGAAAAGAGAAATGGGCTCTGAGGTATTATAGTCAGTCTGGACCTATGAGTAAAGTTCATGCGATAAAGCTTTTCGGTGCGAATAGTGCGTTTGGTTTCGAATCATTACCTTAGTGCGTTGAGTCGTAAATTCTGAATATTAACACTGTCTATCAGTATTTCGCCGGAAGTTACTTCCGTCATTCGGAACAGAGATGCCAATATTGAACTTTTTCCAGCTCCTGTTCTACCTACAATCCCAATTTTCTCGGCAGGTCGCGTCGTGAATGATATTCCCTTTAACGCAGGCACCAAGTGATCCCTAACAGTCAGTATTAAGATTGATTTTGTACAAGATGTGTGCTGAGATATTGTAAAATAACGAGATTGTGATACAATTTACCTGTATTTAAGAATGACTTCCCTAAATTCAATAACTCCCTGACTTGGCCAGGCATAAGGTGGACTGTTGCCTGAACTCGTGGGTTCTGTAGGAGTATTCTCAAGATATTCCTTTACTCTCTCTACGGCGATCATCTCCCTCTCGGTCTCGGTAAATGCGTTGACAACACCAGATAATAATACAGTCACTGATAACGTATACGTAATGGCAAGTCCTATTAGACCAGGATTTGCGATGTTATACTGATGTTGTAATACTGCCATGACGCAAACTCCTGCCAAAAGGGCTACGCCGATGAATTGTAGTCTCAGGGCGAGCCACTGGCTTGCAGCCACTGAAGCAAATTGGGTCTTTTGACTGGCTTCTAGGAAGAGTTCGTTCTCACGTTTGAAACGAGGTACTGCTCGAAACGCTCTGATACTGGAGAGTCCTTGCAAGGTTTCATTGAAATGAGTATAAACTGGAGAAAGGGCTATGCTTGCCAGCCGTTTCAATTCCCTTGACGTTAATCTGCAACAAGGGACGGGTATAAGGGTAGCGAGATACGAAAGAAGAAAAAAAAAAAAAACATTCTGTCCAGAGCGACTTGACAGCCATTACCACATTGTACCTGTAATGATTCTGCATCCAATGATATATAGGCACCAGTGGCGCTAGTATTAAAAATATCCACGGTAGACCGTAAGCAGTTATGACAATTGATCCAACTAGCCCAAAGAATTGAGCAAATAATATATTTGCGATGAATGGCAATGAATCATCGATTGTGTATGTGTCTGACGAGAACCTGTTTAAGATTCTACCGAGTGGCTGAATGTCAAAGAAAGTGTTCGCGGCCTGCAAAGAAAGATAGTTGCGAATTACGGGAACTTTTCCGATTGAAATCCAACCAGCTGATAATAGTATAAAATTCCTTACATACCCTGACGACGGTCTTCAAGAGTTGTTTATGTATCAGAATAGCAGCCTGTATTCCGCCATAAGCAAACATGAAGGCCCTTATGAGCGTGAAGAATGTATTGAGCGCCGCGAGAATACCATAAATGGTCAAATAATAATTCACGTTGTCGTCGCTGAGATCTTCTGGAAAATACTCGAGTTTCAAGCTATCGGGCGTGTCAGTGAAATTGACGGACATGTTGGCATGAGTGACCCAATAAGACAACCAGAGATCGGTAATGTTTCGAGAGATCTGCATGAGTATCATAGATAACAGGATCGATATAGCGAGATAACGACCGGCGGCTGAGACGTAACATGCGTAAACATTAAATTGCACGTTCCCCTTCTCAGTGAATTCCCGCTCGAGCATAGGATCCGTGTCACTCTCGTTAAGCTCGTCAAGCTCCTCCTTCGATGAATCTTTGATTGAAGTCACGATGAGATCGGACTCCATCGATTCCGTGGACAATAGATAATCCTCCAAGTCTCGTAAAACGTCGCTTGGCTTTCCGTGCCTAACAATTTTGCCTTTTGACATCTCGATAACCAAATCAGTGTGAATCAAGTACTGCGTTTGATGGGTGCAGATTATTCTAGTCTTATTGTTCAAGAGTCCAAGGACAACGTTTTGGAAGACATGGCGTGCCACTTTAACATCCAAAGTGGCGAGAATATCATCCAGCAAATAAATGTCCTTATCGGCATAAATTGCACGTGCCAGTGTTATCCTTGTTTTTTGTCCACCGCTCAGGGTATTTCCGGCCTCACCGATAATAGCCAAGTCGCGCTTTGGCAGAGCGTTCAGATCGTCAGTGAGCGCACATGCCTTCAGTACGAGCCTAAAAATAAAATGACGTTGCGCCCCATGCTAATCCCATTTCAACCGGATTCTCGTTAATAATAAGTATTAACTTACTTGTATTTATTATGATCGTATGCCTTTCCAAATAAAATATTGTCTCTAATGGTGCCTCTCTGGAGCCACGGCGTTTGCCTGACATATCCGAATCCTTTCTCAAGATTTCCTACAGCCATTATGCCGCTGTCTTTTGTAATTTCGGCTAAGATTGCATCAAGAAAAAGACTCTTGCCACTGCCCACTTTTCCCATTATTCCGACCAGTTGACCCTATAGATATGTGCATGCGAGGATGTCGTCAGAATTGCGTAACGAAGCGGAAAGTTCCCGGAACTGTGTGCTACCTTTCTCACAGATACATTGAGGTTTCTCAACGTAAATGTTCCTTCGTCCTCTGACGTTACACTCCTTCGACTCTCCGAACAGGAAGGCGGATGAACGTTAATCTCGTTTGGCCGGAAAAGTGCTATAGACGGAGACTCACTTTCACGAAAGCTACTGGCGCTAAATGTAGCATTTTTCAGCATGACGTCCGTGCCGACCGGTGGATCGGAATAATATTCGGACACGTGCACTTCTGGCAACTGAAAATTTAAAAAAACCGACATTGTTAGCTGCGGAGCACTAACGCGTTATCAGAATCGAATAAAAATGGTCACTGCTTACGTCCAGTATTTTTTGAATTCGCTTAATGGAAACCCAAGCCTCAGTGATACCATTGAGAACCCATGGAAAAGCGTTCAATGGTCCGATTAGCATATTGAGTAGCGCCATACTCGTGAAGACTGTCTTGGCTGTGAGTTTGTTGCCAAGGCAGACGTATGTGGAGAACGTTAGTATGGAAATGAGAACAGGAGTAGTTGCCCAAAAATACACGCAAAGTGCATCTAGATATTTTCGACTTTTCAAATATTTTATCTCATTTTCTCTGATTTCTATGGAAAGAATGAAAATTAGAGTGGGAATTATGTACGCATAGTATATTACCCCGCAGAGAGACGAAAATAATAAGCAATCGAGCGAACTTACTCAGGATGCTACGCAGAAAGTGCTCCTCCCACACGTTTAGCTTGATTGTCGTAATACCCCGTAGAACCTCACCCGTTAAACGGACTCTCTGATCTTTACATTTCATCAGTTTCGTACTGAGTTTACCAATCTTGTTGGCGATAATCTTATTCACAGGAATAAGAAAAATGGCAAAAGCAGCACCGGCCAAAAATGCGATTCCTATTTGATCGTAGAGAAGGTACAACGTCACGACTAACTGAAAAGATAGCTCGCATCGATCGACATACATGGATATTAGTATACGGGCGGCCTAAAAAAAAAGATGTTTTACCTGTAGGGGTATACTCCACATCGTGTGGAAGCTGGGACAGCTATTCACAATTCTATCGGTGTCGGTACTCATAAAATTAATGATTTCGCCAAAAGTGAAGCACCGATTTATCTGTACCCTCGTGGAGTGCAGAGTCTTGTTGTAAACTAAAGTCACGATGGCGGCACGTATCTTCAGGCCCACGATGGACATCCAGAATGTAAAGTGAGCGTTGCAAAACGCACCTGCAAAATAACATAGGAACCTTTCCATTGACGAACGCTCGCTCACTCCCAAGCGGAAGTTTCGAGATCTTGTGTATGCGTGCTAAATTGATGACTCACCGACTAGGGTACTGAGAAACATTAGCAGCGCGTACAAATATCCATATGAGATTGGTTCGTTCTTATCCTCTATAAAACCGACTAGCCTGCTGAGTAGTATGGGACCCATAAAACCGGAACAATCAGCAATGAACTTGAGAATTCCAATCGAATAAAATTGCCAGCTGAAGCACTTGTGGAGAAGCCAGAGCAACGATACTGTGGTAGTCTCGGAGGATAGAACCTGAGATTCCGGTGCATTTTCCAAGGATCGGCCATTGAGTGCACTTCTTCGACAGTTTGGCTGAAAAACGTGTGTCGGTTAGTCAGGACAGAGGCAATGGGTGTTTTTCTTTTATCGACACACTTCGACACATTGGTATTTCATTTACGGCATTACGTGACGTTTTAGCTCGACCCTCTTTGCCCATTGGTCGTAGACTGCTGGTATCCTTGGCGTGCAAGGTCCGTAAGTCGTAAATGAAACACGTATGGAAACCGAACTGTGCTTTGTCGTGTACATATTAAATAATTTAACACCATATTTTGTATGTGCCGATCGATCTCATGAGCTATCATCGCGGTACTAATGTGTTCTGGCAGATCATAAAGGTCGTCCGAGTGATTTAACAATCCTCTTACGCCCTTCTGCATGAGCGGTGTTACCCAATGAAAGAGAAGTTTCGATGTCAACGTGATATCCTCCATCGCAGTCCCAAGATAGCTCGGATCTTGCTGCTCCAGAAAACGAACGTAGGAGGAACCGGGAGTATTCAATAGGGCCGTTCGCTCCCCTATCTGAGAAGGGACATTTTTCTTGTCACTTGTGATATTACTATTTGCTCCATAGTTGCTATAATGTGCACAGATAGTACGCATAATATACTACATGTATCTCTGTGTAAAGAACTTACAAACACTTACACATGAGATATGGACGCGATAATGTGCTCACCTGATTATATCTCGAAGGCCGCGAGTGATCGTCCACGCCGTAGCCCGGTATCAGCGTTATACCGTACAATATTAGAAGCGTTACGACGCTAATACTGAACCCCAATGATAAGTTTGGTAATACGTCATCCGGGGTTTTGTAACTTACGTGAGAACGTAATAAGAGTATCGACACGCCTGTCAATAGAAGGATCACTGCCCTGATCGCTACCGGACCACGCGGATTCAATCCGCTCCCTTTACGTAAGCTTAAAACAAAACAGAAATGGACGACCCACGCTAGTCCTTCCGTTCCCGCCACGAGATAGTCAATAGGCTTTGCTGAAGTTGCTTTGTCCTTGATTCTCATAACAAGCCTGTCGTAATCATACTCATTCGACGGTTCAGGAATACTCGCTGCGACGCTGGCTACGTCGTCATTGTCAGCGTTAGAAAAGATTGTTTTCGCAATACTGACGGTTTGGTTTAGTCCGTTTTGAATTTTCTTTGAAACTTCTTCCATCTTTGCGACGAAGTCTATATTGTTACTGGATGTCGGTGATACAATGTAACTGGTTGTTGTCGTCGCTTCAACTTTCACATCAATTTCAGTGCCAATGGTGGGCAAAGTTCTTGTATTGGTGAGTATAATGTATGCCCTGATTATAGGAAGCACAGCCAAGCAGGCGGTAAGAAAAAGTCGTATGTCTATGGCATAAAAAGATTGTTGGCTTCGTGTTAATGTCATACCGCGTTTTCCACAATAGTATGCAGAAAATATGGCTATGGAAATCAGCACAGGAATCTACAAGAATTGTAATTTATTTAATTCTCATGGATTACCTCATTTTACATGTACGTGGTACCGTACTAAATAATTACATCAAAAGTTGATAACCAACCTGAAGGCACAACTGCTCGAAGCATACTCCCAAGTCATGCGTATTAGGATTCAGAGGTGTTATACCTCCCGTAGTACCACAAAGCTCTGTCCAATTCCACAGCCATGGGTGTCCATCGCCAGGATTAACCCAAATGCCATCCATGTCGTTACTTCAACAGATTTATCCTATTGCTATGGTAATAAATTTATAAAATTCTTGATATTGCAATACATGCTGTGAAAAATACAGGGCATACATAAGTTTGACAGTCACAACTAATCCATGCGAAACAACTTATGACTACTTATTCATACGTTAATTTATTCTTTTAGACAAATATCGTTTGTACTTTTTATTCGCTTATGGCTTTCGATACACGCAAAAGGATTAAAAATCGATACCTGATAACTTATTCCAAACTTCTCGGGACGGCTCTCAACTGCAGATTGTCAGATTCGATGAGACATTTGTGAGGTTATTAAAAGAAAAGTTTAAAGCAGTTTACATGGCCTTAAGTATTCAAGCTACTTGAACACTTGAAGCAATAACAGCAGCAGCAGGAGGTTATGAGCGCTTCTTGTTTCAGTTCCTCTAGAGACATCAGGTTTGAAATGGACAAGTATGTAATTACGATTAGTAACAAGGATTAATCGTAGCAGGATTACTTACAATTACTTCTACTGAACTGCAGTACTTTTATGGTATAGATTCTTATAAACGATTTGTAGCATAAGTATGTGTTATCATGTGTTTATTTGTAGATTTTGCAAGTGAACGGGAAGAAAGAATTAGCAAAGTGATGAAAAGTATTTAAAAAAAAAAAAAGGAGAAGATCATGAATTCAGATTCTAGAAATCAGTCTATAAACGATGACCTGAGGACATGTCAGATGCAACACTCGGATGATTGTTTGCTTCTGCAAAGTGAATTGTTGGATTATGTTGCAACTTCAAATGCTATTTTCAAAAGCCAACAAAAAGGAGATCCTGAATTATCGTTTGATGAAAAGAGAACAATCGCAGCCGAAATTTTACAAAAGAGTCACTGTACATTTCTTTCCAGATTTGGATATTTTCTGAAAAAAGAGCATTTATGTTACTTTGAAAAAGCCATGGCCAGTGATCATGAACTTACGTGTCACATAAACAGACTCCGTAGATACTATAATAGCTCTGCGAGACAAATTCATATAAAGAATAGAAGATATCAGGCTTTAAAGTTACTCATTGAAGATGGTGATTACTTTAGCGAAACAGAAATGATGAAACGCAATCCACTTTTATATGAACAACTGGTAGGACAGTATCTGACGGAAGATCAAAAAGAAACAAGAGATAATATTGATACTACAAATGTAACATTTGTAAGTCTATTGATGGAGGGCATTGAAAGAGACGGATTAAGAAACTTGAAAAAATATCAGCAAGACGCTGAGGACAACGTTATGGAGGAAAATGAATCTGACGAGGAGTCAGATGTGGAACATTCTTGTATTGGTCGCAAGGGTGAAAGCAAGTTGAGGTGGGGGGAAGTCATAGATGCACCTATGGACTTGTGTCAGAACGCGCAGAAGGAAAAACGTATGGATATGTTGCGGACAAAAATTCCTAACGAAGAAAGACAAATGCTTAAACAGGAGTTTGTCACGAATATGTACCAAAGCTTTTTGGATGGGAAGGACATCGATTTTGATTATTGGTATGTATTAAGGAGCATTCAGATGAAAACAGTGTATTCCGATAACATTATACTTCTAGCGCTGTGGATGACAACGAGGCATATGATAACATTGGTTTGCGAACTCTAGATGAGGAGGAAAAGTATTTTGATTCGGAGTCCCCGAAAACCGTTTTACCTACAAATGGTGAAGAGCACAAAATAACCGATCTGGAATCAGAGGACGAGTTGGACGCCTACATGAAATCACTGGAGCATAAATGAAGTTCAAGTTATTAGTGGCTATGTATGACTAGGGAACCTACAATTTATTGCATATTCGTTATTTATTCAGTAGGAGTCGTCATCGGCGAACTCCTAATAAGGAACAATGATGATGATGTTAGTGTAATAGTCTTTATAATTGCGTAAATCATAAAGATGTTAAATATATAATTTTTATTGCTGATTACTTTTATTTTTGTTAAAGAGACCTTCTGGAATGTTGTGTTGGGCGATTAGATAGGGGTATATACATAGTATATCTTCACTGTACTGTCGCATCCACTTAGTAATGCCTATGGTACATTGTACGTGTGTATATATAACAGAGGCACAGCCGTTGTACAGAAGTCGTGCAGAGTCGAGTGTAATTCCCTGTTCAGACATTTTTTTTCCGTATAGAAAGCACATAGTGCCATTTGTAAGACTCTGTACGCAGTTTTTTTTCCAGAAAAGATGGTAAGTATCGTGTGGTATATATTTAAGACAAAAAAATTAAAAGTCGTATAATCTCCGATGCAATCAAATTTTTGTAAGAATTTGACGCAAGGTCTAGTAAGAAATGATCGTATTAGCATGGTATCGTACTCACTGTCGATAGGTAGTACAACTCGTACTACTATATTAAAAATTCAATATCTGCTTTTTGGTAATTGTCTTTAATGGAGTTTTATTGAGATCTCGACGGATCTTGGACTGTTAGCCGATGAGAATGGATTGAGCTTGGTATTTTACATCTCACGGCGAAGTATCATAGATCTTCCTTGTTCCATAACCTGCTGTGTTTCGATGAAAATTTACTAGTTTTTTTATCGAGCATTTTACACTTGCAGCTTTGATGGACACAACTTGTTGTAGTTACTTCTCATTAAAAGCATGCATAACAAAACCAAGTAATTGTCTTCTATCGTCTGTAGTATTTAATTAAGTTCTAGTTTATAGTGTAACCTGCATGGTTTGACTAGTTCACCTAGCACCACCGTGGTACTACCTGCTGGATCCTCTGGTAGGTGTCTTTATTCTTTTCACAGCCAATGACACCAGCTGCGATGACAGGTGTCGAGGAACAAGAAAAGCTGTTGGAGGATGCCGTCGGAATCGTGAAGGTCCAAGCATTTCAAATGAAACACTGTCTCGATAAGTCCAAATTGATGGATGCCTTGAAACATGCATCCACTATGCTAGGTGAACTGAGGACTTCTCTTCTAAGTCCCAAAAGCTACTACGAGCTCTGTATCCTTACGTTAATTTTTGATTACCAGGATCAATTTGTTTTGCTTGGTATTGCATATTATTTCTTACAATGTTTATTAATAATAGACATGGCTATTACGGATGAACTACGTCACCTGGAACTCTACCTATTGGATGAATTTCAGAAAGGACGAAAGGTTACAGATCTTTATGAGCTTGTTCAATATGCTGGCAATATTGTACCACGATTGTACGTTAAAACACTGTGCTTTGATGGAATATTATTTTTCCATGCATGGTTCTCAGATTGTAATATCGATTGATCCACAGGTATCTACTTATAACAGTAGGATTAGTTTATATTAAAACAAATCGATACCTTAAAAGGGATTTGTTACGAGATTTGGTAGAGATGTGTCGAGGTGTACAGCATCCTCTGAGAGGACTCTTTTTAAGAAATTATTTACTACAATGTACTAGAAACGTATTGCCGGACGTTGCCGATGGAGATGAACAAGAAGGCACAGTAAGTCAATAATGAGCGTGTGTAAAAAGCTTAATAAAGACTCGCATGTCAAATAAAAACTGTATTTTTAGGTACGTGATAGCATAGACTTTGTTTTAATGAACTTTGCCGAAATGAATAAGTTGTGGGTACGAATGCAACATCAGGGTCACAGCAGGAACAGAGAACGCCGGGAACGTGAACGAGAGGAGTTGCGAATTCTCGTAGGAACGAATCTCGTTCGTTTGAGTCAATTGGAAACTGTTACTCTGGACAAATACGTTAAGGTGAATAAATTCTGTAATTTTCTTTCAAAATTTTTTCATTATATGTTAGTTTCAGGTTGTTACATATATTTTGCCTTGCAGCTAGTGCTTCCTGGAATTTTGGAGCAGGTGGTCAGTTGCAGAGATGCCATTGCCCAAGAATATCTAATGGAATGCATTATTCAGGTGCTCGAATTGGGTGAATCAATGTAAATATTAGCTGAGTCTCAATTTAATCGAAAATTTCTTTTCCTCAGGTATTTCCAGATGAATTTCATTTACAAACACTGAATGCGTTCCTAAAGTCGTGCGCGGAACTGCAAAACGGCGTTAACGTTAAAAATATAATAATCTCGCTGATAGATCGTCTCGCGGCATTCAGCCAGAGATCAGACGGTGTGGGTGGTCCGCCCGGAAGTCCTAACCAAGTACCAGGAATCCCACAGGATGTAAAGCTCTTCGATGTATTTAGCGATCAAGTGGCCACCATCATACAGGTAAAGGTTCGGTGGGGTGGGGTGGGGTGAGAAAGTATTTATTCGCATCGGCGTGTGGTATACGAAAGCCGTTTCATGATGATTGGATGCTACACGCTACGCTCACACTGATATATCCATGATGTTTTGAATTAATATTCCTTACTGATCTAGTTTAAGTCTGAGAACGGCGTTTATGTTGTGACGTCAATAAACCTTAGCAATGGAGTAACGTTTTAATTATGAGCTTTCTTTTTGTTACAGACCAGGCAAAATATGCCCCCCGAGGACATAGTCTCGCTACAAGTAGCTCTTATTAACTTGGCACACAAGTGTTATCCCGACCGAGTGGATTATGTGGATAAGGTGTTGCTCACAACTCTTCAAATATTTCAGAAATTGAACATAGACAAGTAGGTATCGTCGCTTAAATTTGTCGTATCGTGTACTTTGCGTTCGATTGGAAGATTGCATTTTGTGTCCAAGGTTGGAATACAATAGCGCCATATCCAGGGAACTTTCCCGATTGATGAAAATACCGGTGGACAACTATAAAAATATTCTGACTGTTTTGAAGCTTAAACATTTTGCACCGCTCCTCGAGTACTTTGATTACGAGGGTAGAAAGCTGCTCGCAGTGTATGTCATAACAAATATCTTAGAAAACGAGACACTGATTCCTACTCAGGAACAAGTTGAGGCTGTTCTGTTGATGGTGTCTCCGTTGGTACAAGATCAGCCTGATCAGCCTAGCATTAGCAGTATGGTGGAGCCCGAGGATCCAGAAGATTTTGCAGAGGAACAAGGTCTTCTTGGTAGATTGATACATCATTTCAAGTCCGAGACAGCAGATCAGCAGTATATGATTCTGAGTGCAGCGAGGAAACACTTTAGTGCCGGTGGAAGCAAGAGAGTCAAATACACGTTGCCGCCGATTGTCTTCCAAGCTTATCAGCTAGCTTTTACATACAAGTGTCTCAAGGATCAAGTACGTACACGCCTTGTTCTATGCATCAGTCATTATTTCTTGTTTTATCCTCCGTGTTTGCAGGATGACATGTGGCAGAAGAAATGTCAGAAAATCTTTCAGTTTTGTCATGCTACCATCACAGCATTAATGAAGGCTGACTTTGCCGAACTGCCATTGAGATTGTTCCTTCAGGGAGCCATAGCCATCGGAGAAATTCGATTTGATAATTTTGAGATGGTCGCCTATGAATTTATGAGTCAAGCCTTCTCTATATACGAGGACGAGATTTCGGATAGCAAGGCACAACTTGCTGCTATCACACTTATCATTGCTACTTTCGAACAGATGAGTTGCTTCAGCGAGGAGAACGCCGAACCCGTGAGAAATCAGTGTGCTCTTTACGCGAGTAAACTTTTAAGAAAGCCAGATCAGTGTCGAGGAGTGGCAACTTGTTCCCATATATTTTGGTCTGGGAAATCTTTGGCTACCGCCGGCAAAGAAGTAAGGGATTCTACTGAAATAGTACGCGAGTCGCCATTATATTTATATTTCAATGCTTGTAGATGCAAGATGGAAACAAGGTACTTGATTGCTTGAAGAAGGGCATCCGAATAGCCAGTCAGTGTATGGATACGTCTGTGCAAGTTCAACTGTTTGTTGAATTATTGAATCATTACATTTATTTCTATGAGAAAGGAAATTCGGCGGTATGTAATTTGAACGTCGGCATCGACGATGGTGGTTAATTGCATTGCTTTCAGGTGACTGTCCAAATATTAAATCAAGTGATCGCCAAGATCAAGGAAGAGTTACCAAACTTGGAAGTCAGCGAGGAGACAGAACAGATTCAGAAGCATTTAGCCAATACCTTGGAGCATCTTCGAAATCGAATGGAATCTTCAGAATCGGAGGGACTCTCGTATCAGGGCATCGCTCTCTAAAATCTGTTGGGATTGTAATGATGCCCTGACGATACCCCTTGGATTGGACCTTGATTCGTCGAGCTAGCGGTTATTGCGCCCATTTGTTATTACACTTCCGCGGGCAATAGATCATTGAGATCCGTCTCTGAAGAACGTAATAAGTCGTTACTGCAAAGTATGATAATAAGTCACGGACATCAGTAAGAGCAGCCGTACACTGAAGCCTCTATGCTCCGACCTCTATGCTTCAGTAACGTCTTATATTTCGTCATATATGGTTTGAGTATGATACGCATAATGTTAAAGGTGGGTTTGAGAACTCAGTTGTACGTATAATTGTTAAAATGATCTCAAGTTGATGAATTCTTGTATGCATTATTTTCCCTATTGTCTTTTGGAACTGCAAAGTGACGATCGTGGGCAACGTGCTTGTAATTTTTTTTTGTTCCGTCCGACGTCAATTGTTCGTGATATCCAGGTGTTTCTAACCATTGACTCTGATGTCCAGGTTGGTTCAGGTTTGCTCTGTCGTTTTGTGCGTCCAAAAGATTGGATGCACAGAACCGGTTCTCTTAAGGAGGTCCTGCTGATGCATGCTAGTCAACTGATCAACTATCGAATCTATTTCATAAATCGATTGAAACGAACCGGACTTTCTACAAAATTATTCACATTAGGTATAGAAATATTATTGTAGGTGTTTATCTTTGTGAAATTAGCTCATTTGTACAAATATATTTAAAAATCATACTCTCATTTGACTTTTATTTATTTGTTTATTGGATCTCTCCCCCGGTGAATCGATGGAGATCCGGCAATTTAATTTACATCTACTCTTTGAAACACGCGGTAAGGTCACTTTTTTATGGTACGTATCGAATCCGTAGTATAGGTACCATTTTTTACTTCAAAGTTCACTTTAAATATGTTAGTTTCTCATCCAAAGTCGAAATTCAATCTCTGTGATCTTTGAGTTCATATACAAGACTTTGTAAAAGGGGACTGGGTATTTCTATCGAATGACACCAAGAGGCAAACAAACTTGATCCTAATTATATAGGCCTATTCCAAATCAACAAGATTTTGGGATTATCGAATGCAGCGATCAAGCTGTGCATCGTACAAAGGGGGTATGTATGTATGTACGTACATACGTACATACATACATACATACATAAATACAAACATACACTGCGGGACACCGTCCTCGGGTGGAGCTAGTAGGAAACGCAAGTACGTGGCAGGCCGGCAGTGGCGACTGGTGGCGAGTAAGCCAGACCGACGCGTACAGGGGATAGCCTACAGTAGCCAACCGTAGCCCATTCCCCTCACTCCAGACGCCAATATTGTCACGAATCCAGGCGTCCCGCATAAGAGTGTCTCACAGAATTTCAACTTGAGTCTGCATAAGACCCTCTCACTCGCTGCCAGCGGTGGCCTAACGCGTATAAGATCGTCTCACTTGCGGGTGAGCGACGTGATCTGCTCGAATACTGTAACACATTTGATACGCATACGCGCTCGCAAAGGTTCAATGTCGATTTTCTCCAGAACTTCTGAATATGGCATCGAACTGCTTTGGAAAATTAATATTCGAATTCTCAGCTTCGTGTACCATGAGTACAA
>JARQTI010000925.1:0-17442 GCA_030142655.1 Trachelus tabidus
AATACTTTCTATTAGAGGAATACACAGCACTCCTGTACTTGGCGTAGTTTTTTACACGTAAGTGTTTTTTGGGGGATCACTATTAGTCCAGAATAGTTTTTAAACCAATTTCACTACAATGAAAATACAACATGCATTATGCTAATAATATAATTTTTTGTAATACAGAAACAAATGGTATTACGGGCGCAGGCGTAGAGTCCCTCGAGTAAGAGTCTGGCGAAAGCGATGACGCGTTTTGCTTGGTGCGGTCCGTTTGGGGCTAACCGGAAACCGAATTGAAAAAAGGGCACAAATAACTTTATGACCAACTAATGGAAGAAATGAATGACAATGAATATTTTTATATTTACTACATTATTATTTATTTTTAAATATTGACATAAAATAATATCCATTCGTTCTAAACACACTTTCCTGTTTACGATGTTTTGTGAAATCCGGAACATACGAAATCCTTTTTTTGCAGAATTCGAGCAGTCGAATACGCAGCATCCACCTATTTCGCTGTATACCTAATTCAATTTTGTATAAACAACCTTCTTTATGCAAATTCGATGTTATCGAAACTTACATTTTATTATTCTGACTCACTACGCAACAGGTTTTCAACATAACATAACGTCTCTATGTTTTTCTTATTTACAAGTCCTTACATAATAAGTTTTCAACGAAAACTGTCATATCATATTGTATTTGATATTATGCAGCAGGTTACGAACATATATGAATTTGTTTTTTACTTAAGAAATCTAAACGTTCCAGAAGAAATTTGTCCAAATCTTTCACTGCACGTGGTACTGATAGAATTAAAAGTTGAATTTACCCATGTGAGTTAATTTTTCGATTTCCGATTAGCTCCAATACACGTATACACTACACAAATGCTCTTTCGCCACACTCTTACTCGAGGGACTCTACCCAGGCCTGGTAGCACGCGACCCCTACATAAATCGGCAGACGACAGTGCCATCTATCGAACAAAGCCTGTACTCGGTGATGAATATACAGCCAAGCCAATGTTAAATTATTGTGCACAAAATTTGTGCTTCTTGCTACACTTTGAAACTTTGTCTTAACGAAGAATGTTCTTCTGGCTTTTCTCGAATCTGAAAAATCTACCGTTGATTGAGTTTCGCTCACAAGGTGCATACCTTAACCCGAAGATAAGAGAGGATATTTCATTACTGTAAGTTCAATAAATTTTCTACGCATTATATGATTAAACTCGTAACGGAAAATATCGCAGTGTTGTTAATATGGAGCTGGACCCATATTAACTGCGCTTTTAAAATTATATTTAAAGTTTTGAAATTGGTTGTACAAATGCTCCGTATCAGTGTTGGGATAAGAAATCTACGATCGAAGCCGTTCGAGCAGTAAGAGTCAAGAAAATAGGTCTGAAAAGAGCGACTTTGACACGATTCGATTCGAGTATGGGTCCGAGGAAAAACACTTTTCTTCCAGTAAACTAAATTATTGTTTGAATTTTTGTATTCCTCCCTAGACTACGATATGCGATAACTGATTAGTTAAGATGCACATTGCGACAAGAATCGTTCCAATTAGATGCTCAACACTAGGTTTACGGGACACGTCTTTTTGACGCATTTCGAATTTCCCAAAGATATACAACGCATAATCGAATATGTGTAAAAAATTGTCGAAATGAATGTAATGCTGTATAATGTTAAACATTATAAATTAACAGCGTATAATTATGTTGTTTTTGAATAAAATATAGTATTTTTTAAAGAAAATAAGCGATTCTATTGACACGTCAATTTGTCTCGTACCGGTAGAGATGATTATATAAGAAATATCCGTAAACCTAGTTTTAATTTATCGATGATTTCCAAAAAACAAACAGAAGTTTCCTATTACCGCCTTTTTCTCTACCAAAATTATGCAAAAATATTGTATAGCTACCGACCATAATATTTTTTTACTAAGGGATACTTTGGAGACGATTTCATTTATACAGTGGCTATTTTGAGGACAGAAGAAAGAATTTTTAGAATTTTGAGGACAAGTGTTATTTTGGGGACCGTCCCCCGAGAATTTCCAGCGTAATGGCTGATTTGAGGATCAAAAAGTGGACTGTCACACCAAAGTTGTTTAAATTTTTTCAATGCTAGGCATCCAGTATTTGTGGTGAGCTTAGATATGTTTCGTTAGGCTAGATTAGCTCAGAACTCCAATGCTGTGATGTCCCAAGGTAGTAGTTTTGTTTAAAAAAAAGCATTAGCTTGTTATTGTGAATGCACCTTAATGTTTCGTGTCCTCAAAGTATCCTTTAGTTAAGTTTTTGTATATACATATATAGCAAGTATCTATTAAAGAATTTTTGTTGCGGATTATAAATATGGATCACTAAATGAAAAGTTCTGTTAAAATATACTTAAGTTACTTCCTAAACCATTGCCGGAACTAAGATATTATTCGAATTGATCTATACAAGGTTAAATTAAATAACAATGAACAATAGACGTATTCAATTCAAGAAGTATTAATACTCGTTCATTATACACCTGTTATGCAAAGCCTACACAGTTAAACTTCCTACACGTGTTTATGCTGGTACTTGGCATTGACTGTCCACTGAATTATTTCAAATGGATGGAAGTCACGCAGGATGTTCTTACATGAACATAATGCTGGAATAGAATGCTGAATAGAATTTTAATATTTCAGCATACTCACCACCCCCTTCCTCCCCCATCGCTAGTTATATCTATATCAGATTCTCGCCACTTTTGCAATTCAATATTTCTAGAATTAAAAGGATACAGCTAATAATATGAATATCAATGCAGATATAAATTAATGGTATTAAAATCCATTAATTGCTCTTTGTTATTACAATTTTTCTGCATAATCGTAACCGCTTGCTGGTATCCGTAAAGTATAAATTTAATATTAATTCACTTATCTTGTACAGAGTGGAGCAGTACAAAAAAATGAAAGCCGAAAATTATAGCGTTCGCGAATATCACGTGTAGATAGTATTAGGTATCTTTTTGCATGGTTACTTTTGAAAAGAAAGATATTGGGTAGCAATTTCACGTTTTTGGACAAAGAACAATCAGGGATCTGTTTCATGAATATTCGTTGGACACATAGAACGAAGATAGTGTTATAGTATTGTAAGAATATATATCAGAAGAAAGAACAAAAATTGAAGATGAAGCCTCTTGAGACAACCAGGAATATTAATATAAATGAAAGTGAACTTTTGTACTACGTTGTAAAAAGTTCACTGACCTATGACCTCATGAATGATTCTAAAACTCTGAGTCTGTCTATATAGACTAACCAGGTTTACCTGCCGGTCCTCATGGTTTTCAAATCCTTTGGCCTTTACCTGCCGTACCCACTGAAACGTGATATGCCATCAGAGAATGTATAGTTCATGTTTTAAGTATTGTTAACGTTGTCATTATCTACACGAGGATTCTCATACTTCGTGATTGGCATGAAATATTAAAAAGTATTAGAAATTCGTCGAGAATTCGTGAACAGCTAGAGTCTTGGTAAATATTGTATTAAAATTATCATCACCTTTAACAGAATCATCATCGAGTCAGACGTAAAGCGCAAGTGAGCTCTTGAACAACGGGAGCAGAAAATCAAGAAAAACTGGGTTTGCTGAATGCTTTCTTTTCCTGGAAAATACAAACGACTTTTACTAAAGATACAATGTTGTCAATTGATTTCTTACACATATGGGAATTATTTTGTATATTAGTCAAAAATAAAGTTCTCGAATGATCTTCGAATTTTATGCCAATGAGGCGATTTGTCTTTATTTACATTTATTAGACATTGTTTCGCACGTGTTTGATCGATATCAGGCTTTTTTTTTTCTTTCAAACAATGAAGTTTGGATTCAAATTTTTATATAATCTTCGATTTCTCTAAGATGTTACTTCCGCGTGTCTGAAATCGCAAACTTTGAATTCTGTGCTCGATGTAAAGTGACACTTAGAATTTAAATTTATCCGATAGATTCTTTAGAGACGCTACTTCATTTTAGGCAGAAAATACTAAAATGTCAATAATAAAAAACGAATCATTTGTTTGGACTATTGAATTTCTATAGACTTTTGTCTGATTAAAATTTTCGAAAATAGCAATCGCAATTATACTGCAATCATATAATATTCCAATCAGCATTATCTTCGTTATTATATATCAATAGTATCAATCAATCAAATAGTCAAAATCGATCGGTAAAACATTATTTAAAAAGGAGATCAGCCGTGCCAGTTAGCATGAAAAATAAGTGATACCCTGAAAACAGTCCAGTTATCGTTGAACTTACGAGTGTGAGAAAAATACTGAAAGTGACCCCAAGATAAGAAAGTCTCGATATGATAATTAACATATTGGTACATGCATGTACCAGAGATTTTTGTACCAATGATATGCTGAATGGAAGATTTATCATAAGCGTTATTAATATAATAATAATCACAATGTGTAAAATTCATGAAAACATTTAACAAAACTTTCTCATTCATAATTAAATATTCTACAAAAATATTCTAATCCTGATGATATGATCAGATCTGACTTTGGTACCATTATTGTTGTTATTATTAATATAATCAATAACAATATTATATGATTGATAATAATGTATTAACACTAAACTTGCCGAAAGTTCTCATATACCTATTTTTATCATAATTGGTCAAATGATCCGTCATGATAGATAAGGATATATCTTTATCAGGGTAAATTAAGGAAAATATTTAGTTGAATATTGAAAAATTATTTATTTATTTCTATAGAAACAGTCGTGAAGTCAGGGAGAAAAAGCTATAAAATTATATGGAGAATTTTTATTATACGAATATTAGATATTATTTATTCAAGATGGATTGAATTAAATATTAATTATATTGGATATCGGATATAATATTATATATAAAGCAAATTACACGAAATAATGTGCAGCTACTGCAACCTGGGACGTTGCATCCTCAAAGTTGTACTTGATCCCTGGGAAAGGTGATTGATCAGTGTGAAGCTATATTGGTTTACGATATAGGTATACACAGTACGTGGAAGTAATAAAATATAGAATCATACGTGAAAGGAATTCAGTTATAGAATTTTCTGTATGGTTATTCCTTGAACTGTAGTTATTTCAGTAACCTTGAGAATTCGTTGAATGAATTGATTCGAAGAGATTTTTAAACGAAGAATTATACGATTTCATTATATTTTTAATGATAGACGACAAATGAATTATGAGTCCGTTCCCTCCTCAGAATAATCATTTTCATTTATATGCATATATACTCTTTGTCAATACTTCATAATGTTTAAATTAATTTTTATTTCTGTTTACAATACACGAATCGAAAGAACGCGTTTCTTATAATTTCGAGAATACCGTATATAACGTGATCTGCGGTTTGCTGATTCGCGACTATCGATCTTGCTAACCTGTCCAAGTCTACGACTTCAAAGTGCTGAAAGTGGTCGCAGAAAACAATTCAAACTTTTAAATACCTTTAACATTTAATTTCCGGGAAAAAAGCTGCTTTCTTGTCCATGCTAACCGTAATTATCAGCAGTAAACCCACAAACGGGATATGTGACATCATTAAAAACTTGAGACGAAATTAGCTTTCTAAAAAAAGAATTATTATGAGTAAGAAACAAATATTCTATAATATTTCGCAAGTTATGAATCATAACAAGGCTGATTCTACGTGCCAGTAAGAACTTCATACATACACCAATAATACCGTTACATAAACTTCCCATTGTTGTTATTCTATACAGACGATGTCTGAACGAAAACAAAAATCTTCTATTATATCTGATCAATAAATTAAATCAAATTTAAGTTACGTCCTCTGACATAATTCAAAAAATCAAATAAAAAAAGCCTAACGGTATACAATAAGTCAAACCATAATATAAAATCTTATCAATAATCTCACACCCCTCTCAGTTCTCCGAAAAGATTTCTTCTCCCAATAACAGTTCAATGGCTTCTTCATGACAAAGCATGACACAAAAGATGATACGTCAACCGGAATGATGCTGTAGAAGAGATAAAAACAATCGAATTGAAAGAAAAAGAAGAGCCATCAGCCCGTCACATATCCCATAGGGATTATACATTAAGATCGCAGGAGTCAGCCAATGGGTATTCAAGATGGATTCATTCCCGATACAAGCATAGTCTACGTAGACAAGAAAATCAAGCAAGGAACAAGCAGACAAGGGTAACCAAGGAAAAACAAGTTAGACGCGTATATGAATAAGAGCGTGCGTACTCATAGCTATACGTGTGAACGGCAGACCGAACGTGTTCGGCAATGTTCGGCAGGCGCTCCCGGCTATCCGATTTGGATTTATACCGCAGTCACAGTCGGTCCGCTCGGTAAGACGGATCGATCAGCTCTCACTAGTCAGCCGATCGAAAGCAGCAGGCGACCGGCTTGGACCGATCGCGTGCAACGATCATTGTCGAACCGCAAGACGAAGGAGACGCGTGCGTGTGCATGCTTTGGGCATTAGTTGCTGCAGGTTAGGTTGTTTGCGCGCGCATTCGACCAAGTGCAGGTGCTGGTGTGTTTTGCGCGGATAAAATAATAACAAGTCACAGTGAGCGAATCTCTAAGGATCTTGTGGTGCAGGAGAACAGCGACTATTACCTTTAAGATAATTTCTCAACGCCGAGACCCTCGACACAATGGAAAGTCCTTGATATTTCGCTAAGGTAACGCAACTGAACATCTCTTGGTTTCTATTTCCAGTAACGACTGTGCATTGTTCTTTGTGCCTATTGCTGGGCTTCGTTTGTGGCTGTCGAATTGTCGTTTTTATCGATGACTTTTCTCGCTACCTGTTATTTTTGTAATAACTTTTACTTTTTAATGATTTTTAATCCTTGGATTACTTATGGGATGTTTGAAATTTTTAAGTTAACACATTGCTTTCCTTTGTATACGTGTAGTTTAGTGTTTCATCATAGGCATAAAGTACATGCGAGAAGCTCAGTGCAGAAATATAGGAGAAATACTATGCACTGTGTTAATTCAGTTAGTATTTTTCAAAGGTATTAATTTCTCTTTACTATAAAATCTCGAAGTATCATAATGTCAGCTGTTAAATTTCACAATAAAAGCGTCTAAATCGTTAAATATTCCTCACAACGTTCTCGGGTACACTTGGCATTCGGACTAAAAAAGTTTTACAACCAAGAAAATCGCGGGATAAAATCTTTCAGTGCAAAACTCTTTCATGAAATAAACTCATCCAACTGCAGTAATTTGCACAATCTTACTGAAAGGATCAAAAGTAACGCAAATCGTCTCAAGTAAAAGATCTAGACGTACCGATTTCTAAATCCCACAGGAATTATAATTCGACCCGATGACTATGATGATAAAGTACCATTCAGGAAAACAATCTAACAGCAATCCTCTTATATCAGTTAAGTCAGATCACACGTAATGTGTGTACGGAGTTACCTAACGTCTTATTCAACCCAAAAATCCATCCAGCCTTCGCATCAAGTTTCCTCTATTTCCTCAAGTCAATATGAGCTCGTTAGTTTCATGACCAGAGTCTCAGAAAATCATAAGGTTGCGTATGAATTCCGATTAATTCAGTGAGATTATAAATTTCTGCGCTCATCCCGATGCACACCTAGTCGGCTCCAATAGAATCTTGCCGTGCAACTCCGCGATGCATTCCGTTACCAGACATTTTTATTCGACTCCATAGGAGCCGACGACGCGCAGACCATACTATACAGGGTGGCTCGAAAGTAAGGATAAAGTTTGCGAGCACACGGAGAAAGTTGAAGTACTCATGGTGCACACCCTGTATACATACTCTGGACTATCAGCACTGTCAGGGGTGCCGGTATAATAAATACTAGTATAATGAATAGGGCATTGCTTTGGTATATTGGCCTTAGGACTGCTGAATTATCAAAACGATTTTCGCATTGCTTTACGGTACGAAAGTTTTGAATAATTATCGCGAGTCATTTGTTACGTCATGCATCGCGAAATCTATCTGCCGTTACGAAACTAAACATTTTCCCGACACTGCAAATCGAATGCACAAATCATCGATTATTTCAATCAACCTAGTCTGTGTGCCTTTTAATTCCTATGGAAACACTGGCAATTTCATTGCACCGGCTACAATCGGACCAAACAACCGAAAAAAAAGAAATAATGACAGTCAAAATAAATCGGCCTAACGGCAGTTTCGGAGAGTTACGCGTACTAGTTTACAGCTTTTCCAATGGGTTGGTACGCTTGGATACCAAGGATGATTGAACCTTTCATAGGTGTAAATAAAGGAGACTCAGCCAGCTAGATGAGCAGAATATTTAGAAACACGTAATTACGTTACATGGAGAAGACAGTTGCTTGAAAGTTTGATTGCGGCATATTGCAGCCTTGGATTCGTTGCTGTTAGGAAGCCGTGAATCGTCCCAGTTGGCTCTGGCCAACTGTACTGTCTATAATGCTAACTACAGTGCATATGGCGCGCGCACTGCACAATCTATCACGCCACATCGTGTCACATTGTGAGCTACGCCATAGACAGAGCGAATGCTCAACTACTATGACTACTAACAGTCCTTACTAGATCGGTGACTTATGGTGGTCTCAGCTGTCGCGCCGCCACGTGTTTCATGACTTAAAAGCCAGTTGCGCAATACGGGGAAATAGTATCGAATTTCCAAATGAGCGTGCCCCCTGCGTTGTTTAAGAAACTCGTTTTTGAAAATGGAGTAGTATTACTCCCTACTGTAGCCGCCGCAAGTCATTTCATTCCGACCTGAACAAAAACGTCATATTTAACCAGTAGCATCTATTAAATACACCTTAGTGACAGTATCAAAAAAACCTATCAAGAGTTATTCCATCGATTGTGCAAAACTCGTGAACAAATTTTGAGAATTTTCTTTACGTAGAGAATCGTGATCCAAACGTATTCCACGTGCATTGTCCCACTGAAAAATCCTTGAAATGTCTTGGACGGGCTGGCTGACTCGAGTGTTTATTTCGACGTTAAAGGTCGATGCTTTCTCCACTAAATGCAGGCCTACCAATCGCACAGTCCATCTCGAATTTTGGTTAGTCGTGTCCATCTATCGATATTATTTATTAATTTTTTTTATAATTCGGCTAGCAGCATCCTTGCTGCAAATCGCAATTTTTTATTCTCTTAACGCAGTCGTGAGTTTAGAACTAAAGAGGCACACTCGGTTTGTAGCCAAGACGATGCGGTCAATTCCAGTCAATTATTTGCGTTGTGTGGATCAGCATTGTGTACATGTAATTTGAATTTTTTTAAATTGTCTATCAACACTGATACGTTATACAACGTATTCAGTAGGCGTTTGTGTGGTCAGATGTGCGTATAGGTGTTCAGTGCAGAGCAGCATTGGTGGAACGTTTATGCTCCTGTAATATACTGGGTATACTGAAGTACGAATCATACTACCATTACTGCTGGCTTATACTATAGGCACGAGTCTGTTCACATTTGGACATGAAATTGATATATGACTTTATGTCACGTGCGATTAATCCGAACTAATCACGGAGTAATGTGGTTTATCTCGTATGGAAACACCTCGAGACTCATTAATTTATGTTCTTATACCATCAGCATTCCTAAGGTTATACTTATTATTATTAGCGATTTCAAGTGTCACGTGTGTTTTACAGACAGCGATATTTTTTTGCAGATATTTTCGCGCGCAATTATCAAAAAGATAAGATGGATTGAGTAACAGAATTATTAATATTTAATTTTATTAATCGAAATATTTCTACAATTCTCATTGAAAAAATTACGAATTTATTGTTTTAAGAAATAAAGTTAAAAAGTTATGAAATATTTTTATTATTAGTTATATTTAATCGTAATTAAAAAATATTGCCTGCAGTTTAGGATCATTAAAATAAAATATCTGAATTTGCATCGTAACTTTTATTTTTAATTTAGATCAGATTGATATCAGACTTCATTATCTTGAATATAATCGATAAATCGAATTCTGTCAATTAAACATTTATTCTGTATCGACAGGTGAAACTGATTTATATTCAATTCCTTTGTCTCAGAACTTTTTGAAATTATCGCGGCTGGTGAAATGGTATCAGGCTATACGAAATGCATTCATTTCTATTCTCCACTCGATGGGTTCGAATATCGCGAAGAATCATAATGTTTGTTCTCTAGTCTTGTCCATTGGGCGCGATAACATCGTTCCCAGAATATTAAGCTTGTTCGATTGAAAATTGACTTCAAGGGCTAACGGGTGGAACGCAGTAACCTTAACTTTCACAGAACGTTCTTGCAGACCGCAAGATCGTGGCGAGAATTGCGTAAACGTAAAATACGTCGCCCGCTTAATTTACAGCTTACGAGTAACTACGTGAATTGCAAGTGGGTAAACACTGTTTGCTAAAAAATTAAAAATGCGAAAGATAATTAATCGACTAAACAACTTTCAACCAACAGTAGAAATATTTACTGTATTTAATAATTTGACTTCTTGACATAGTCGTACCATGGCTTCTTTGTACGATGAAACGCATAAGAGCAATAAGATAAGCAAACGCATAAGATCGAATAACTGTAATGAGGCTGATCCAAAATTTTCGTGTATCTTACTCGTAGTAATAAAATTCTGCGAACCTCGTAAACTAATAATTTGAATCTGACTAGCGCTCAATGATTAATAAATTTATAATCGTATTTTGATGATTATTCAATGATTCGATTTTTCTTACAGAAGGTACGCAATTAATATTTCAACGTATAATTGTTCGATTGCAGTTTATATAATATTTATATATAAATAGTGTATATATAATTACTATTAAATATTGACTAATAATTATAATATTTATTTATTATGTAAGAATTTAGTAATTTGTCCATACTGCATGATTGAATCAGTTATTTAAAAATATTCATAATGATGCATATTTCATGAAATTCGAACTTTCCTGTAGCACCAGTGAAATCTAATGTCTCGTTGGAGTTATTTCTTAGTCAGGTTCAGTTGGGATAAAATCGGAGACAAATTTGAGTCGATGGTTAAAAAAGACTTTAGTTATTATAATTATATGTTACTGGTCAGGCAATATTTAATTCAGTCAAATTGAAAATGAAAATATTCGCACAGATTGAGAAGTAAAAATTTGAAGAATCATTAATAATTGACTGATTTGAAATTTAATGTGAAATGATAAAATTTTTATATTTGCCATCTACAAGTTGCAACATTCATACCGATTAGCTTTCAATTTCCATATTACTTAGCAAACTAAAAGTTAAAGTTTACGAAATTGCACGATGACCATGGCACTCTTTTATTTTTAGCGAAAATGATGAATGCCAAGTAAACGAAACACGACCTTATCACTCTAATTTCAAAGAGGCACATACAGACCCAACCTGACTTATATATTTAAATCCTATTTTTCCTTCTCGAATTGATTTCATTTCCCAAACAGTTATAACGTATCCGCCTATGTCAGCAGTAACAGCGAAAGAATAGTTAGGTACTAACGAGCTCTGTTGTAAAGACCGAAGCTGTTAAGTGAGCCTTAAGTACTTCCGGAAAAATTCAAGCCTAAAATAATTTCGGCGCCGAATCATTTAAGCGTGGGAATGGCAGCTTTCAAAATCTTCATAGCATTAAAAAACTTTTGCTTTTCGTGAAAGTACAAGATTTTTTATGTTACATCCTTTACTCGCTTGATGACCTCGTTACGTCATAATTGTTTCGACCAAAGATATGAAACTTCATGGTACAGTGATCCGATGATCACTTAGGCAATTAAAAAGGCAGTAGTAAAGAAGATCAGAAAATGTATGCTTGATAAGAGGATATGAAGATAAAAAATTGGTAATATATATATGTATATATATATACATATACCATATGTATACATCAGATTCGATTGGCATTGCTTTGATGTACAGTTACACAACCGGTTCGAGCCATAATGGAAACAAGCGTAACGGCAATGTACGAGCAATAGTCGAGATGAATCTGTGTAGTAGTATCGTATGCAGCATCCATTTATATATAAATATATGGTAAATAAGGAAACTAGGGCATTGCAGAAATAATTTACCATTGATTTAATGACTACTATAATGACGATACGAATGCAACAATGTATGTACTTCTGCTTTTATTTATAATTAATGATAATTAATATCGCATTTTTTAATGTAGATTACACTAAATTTAGCGTGAGTCCCGTGATTGGTCCAGTAAAGAAAATCGACAATTAAATATATGTGTTTGCACGGAAGGTAATTTTTTTTTCAAATTAGAATTTTCACTTTTTCTTTCTTTCTCTACTGTATTAATCTTAAAATGGCGTACTGATTGTGATTGTGAGATTTATCTTGTTTTCCAATCGATCAGCGTTTTGCTCTTACGGAAATATATTACCAAACTGTTAGAAAGTATTCGAAAATTTATTGGCTTTATTGCATTTCAACTGGTCGCAATAATAATTGTTCGTTCTGAATCTCTTTTGCTGTAAAGATTAATACGAGTGATAAAGTTAGGCGGGTTGGAATATAACAAAAATGACATATAGGGGTAGGCCGGATGAAAATGAGTTATTTACGAAAATGATTCCGTGAGAAGAATTTCAAAAATTTATCACGGCTGATACCATTCACCTTTAATTAATTTTATGGGCTATCCCATCTTGTCCCGAGGTATTGTGTTATCACTCTTTTCCCCAAAGACATACGTATGGTTTAACAAGTGCCTATTTAAGAAAGTTACACATTTTTATTTACTCCTGTGATACTGCATTGTTTTTATTTTGCATCGATAATCGTACGTGAACAAGATCCACGAGCTTGAATTGATTAGACTTAATTATTTTGGCAAATTCTTCTGCGCATGATAAGAAAGTATATATGTATATATGAAATTCATTTTGTCAGTTATTTGAATAATGTATCTGACGTCGACACGCTTATTATAATTCATGAATAGGAATATAAATACTGTTTTGAGAAATTCGAGTAAGACCAGAGCACTTGGGGTCAAATGGGGTCAGCTTCGAAATTGCTAGTTAGGTATGGGTTCGAGGTCAAACGCCTAAAAGCTTCCGTTGATTTGCATACATTCGAGTATTATAATATTTCTTATATCATCATGATTATTAACACATGACGTTAAACTGCGATAATGGACCGAGCCTCAGTTCCCACAGATCTTCGGGAGATAAATACATGTGAAACGTGAGAAAAACGCTGATTTGAATCTCCCGCCGACAATTGTTAATCAAAAGTATAGTTATACATACCTAAATAATAAAAAAAATAATGACTGTCAATATACCTATATTATTTTGCATTGAATCTCGAATATAATATGTCAGCGTATATTTACATAAATATTCATAATTGCATTACGTCAAGTTAACACAATCTTTATACTATTTTTTTTAATACGTTATAATTTATATTATAAATAATATCCATGTAAATTTAAATCTTTGACATAACGATCCGTTGGACTGATTTCTGTTCAAGTCGAATGCCAACGGGGTAACGTGTGAATTTATTGTTTTCCAGTAAATAACCTCGATGAACTTTAATACGATTGTTTAATCTTGATAAAAATAACGAAGCACTACCCGTACAACTCCAAGGTTCATTTGTTGGCGTGTCACATAGTGAACGCATTAATCGAAACACGTAATACGAAAGGAATTGTTTTATCCAGCTGCGTACAATTAACCTACCGACTCAGCAGTTCAGCGACATGTTTGCAAAATATAAAAACGATGTTGTCCATTCCAAGGATCTTTATCGCATATTCGCCACACGAAACTTGGATGTTACGTTGTTGTAACCTTATATGTCGTTCAATAACCCTTTAGGAGTATGAATATTCAATAAAGCCTATCAGTGAATGAGCAATGGAAATTACGAAATTTTGTATACGAAGGAAATAGATATTTATCAGAAATAATTAATAAATTAATTAGTTTTGGCAAAGTTTTTTTTTATCATGTCTCATATAAAATTCAATGGGGAAAATCTACGCTTTTTTCCGCTACTATAATTGCTCCGATCCTTGCGTAATCCGAATGCTTTATTTTGAGATTGTTCAAAAGTTTCGCTGCTTATTTTTTTTTCTCAGACGTTTAACGAACCGGTCAGTCAGTCACTGACCCGTAACAATTATCAGAACACTGGGGGAGGACCTGCGTATTGTATTACAGGAGGGAGTACGCAGATTGACGGAAATGAAATTAAGCTGCGTGATCCGGTGGGGTAGGACCACTTTCTTCTCGAAGCGATCGTTGAAATTTCAACGTCAGCGGAGACGCATTGAAACAGAAGAATGAAATTTGACTGTGGGTTAAAAAGAGTCGGTTCCGCCGTTAATACGTAAATTATATAATTTTTAAGTAAATAGATATTCGTTGAGCGATTGTCAAAAAAAATTTTGTAAATTTTATATTTAAAAAGTGGTTCTTACAATGTAGCGATATTTGCAGTCGAGGAACAGTTTTGTATTGTGCTAAAAAAGAGTAGGGTAAATCCAGCGGTAAATTAAAAGCTTAACACATTACAATCTGATGATTAGATATCTCGCCTTTCGTATTCCATCGTTGGAGGCTGGTGACGAGAGATCTAGTTACTATTTATCTCAAAATATAGTTTGCTACTGGCTGTAGTTAGCAATCAAACTGGTTCGCAGTGTCTTAAGAAATGATTTCAGCGAATGGACGCCTCTGTTAAAATCACTATATATAGTTATAATTTTGCACGAAAACATTTACCGGGACCGGTTTGTTCACTGGTGGGATCATCCTACGTGTAATATATTTATTAGAAAATTTTTAATATTTCTCATCGATTAAATATCTTTTTTTTTATCGATATCTTGAATTATAATTGCGCAATGTACTTATAGCAGTAACAGCGCAACCGCTGAGTTACATTGATGAAACTCTCAGTTGTTATTGTAATGGCGATTGGAAATGTCATTGATGGTATAATAATACGCCCAATTAAGACTAAATGCCAGAAAGATTGCCGGCGCGACGTTTCTAAGTCCTTGGCGAATTTCAAGCGGTGAAACCAATTTCTAGGATTTCCTTATTTCTTACAAAGGTACCGTTAAGAGAACTCCGTTTATTTGTACTTAACCTAAATTTGTGTCCGCTTGCGTTTTTTTTGTAATTTCTATATTTTTCATTTATCCACGTAAATAGTATCAATCAACACGTAACGATAAGACAACGTGAAACGAGTCTAAAATCGAGCGGTGAATATGAAAGTGAAAATTGGCAACATACAATTTTTCAGCTGCGCTTTCTAGTGAATCTGAAAGTAAAAACGTAATAGGCTGGGGAATAAATTTTGTAAAATTACGTTTACGAAAATAGTCCATGCACGGAACACATTTATAGAAAATCTTTAATGTAAATAAAATATAGAACATTAGAGTCGGACTGTACTGAGAGTGATTGTAAAAAGCAAGTTCTTGAAGGTTTCATGATTTTTTTCTCGAATTTATAAAGTTTTTTGACCGATTTCTCTTGAGAATTCTGGATAACATATAGCTGATAAAGGGAATCTCCGTATTCTAATATTTATAACATGTACTTGTATCTCTGAGTGGAAAACGATAGAAAGAATTTTGTATACAGTTTCCATTTTTTTCTTCATTTTCCATCGATAGATTTGAAGTACTAATTCACGCTGCCGGGACAAGCTGTGAAAACTTAAAGCAGCGAAATTCAAAGCGCAGGCAAACTCTGTCAAGAAATCCATTTGATTCTGTTGCATAATTGGCGAAGCGCTGTGAGTAGATTGGAACGCGATTTTAATTTTGGCCAGTCCGTTCTTCGAAAAGTTATTGTTGCGTAAGAAAATCATCCTCACTCTTATGCAACGAAACAGTGCAAACTTCATGTGCTGAGGAATGACGACGAGAATAGTATAGAGATTTATAATGCTGAGATAATGGGGCAAAAAAAGATAAGCATAAAAATGACGCAACAGTCATTGCATAAAGTGAGGGTAAATAATGAATTCAAGTACAGTCGACGTGAGAATTTTTTTTGGACAAAAATTTCTCACGATTAGGACTAAAATATACAGGAATCGTGCATGATTAAAATCTCGGTTGACTTCTTTTTTTTCTCTAGGAGCCTTTCTCTCAGCTGTATTAACATAGATACTTTACGTGAGGTTACTGTCAACGGGACTAATTTGGCATTAGAAGCTAGTAGAGCAAGACTGCACGTAATTTTTTTTCCAAGACTTTCCTGCGGAACTGGATCTTATTTCTTTACTGAGGGAACAAAAGTTTTTCTTATCGTTGAACTCAATTCGCCGCACCTTCGTATTGTTAAGGTAATTGTATAGGTGCATCTCGTTCCATAACTAATTCTCAAGACCTTCTGTCATCCGTGTTATTCGTGTCATTAGGCTGCTTCTAATATTGGATATAAACAAATAGACTTATAGAAATGACTGTAGATTTTAGAGATTTTTATGCAGTCTTCATTTAATAAATAATAAATTCCCATATATTTTTATCAGACGCCTAAGTAGATCGTCGACACTCGTTACGTCCAGATTAACAACGTTCAGATTATTCTTGTCATTACACTGCTTCTAATATTGGATATAAACAAATAGACTTATAAAAATGACCGTAGATTTTATAGATTTTTATACAGTCTTCATTTAATAAATAATAAATTCCCATATATTTTTATCAGACGCTTAATTAGATCGTCGACACTCTTTATGTCCACATTAACAAAAATTGGAAGCATACCAACCAATCCTATGTCATAATCAGTCCAAATTAAAGTGACACATTTTTCTGATTGATTTTACAAAAATTAATTTCCCCCAGCTTTATTATAGAAGGTCATTTCAATACTCAAGTTCAGGGTCCGTGTCTAAGTACGTCTTTTATATCGACAGCTACGATGTATAGTGCCAATCAAACTATAGATATAGCGATTTAGTAGTGCAACAAGTAAAATGCCCGTTTGCCTTGATACAGCACAGCGAAATAGAACCGGACTTCTCGTACCTGCATTTCGCGATCCGACGGCAACGCGCCGTAGCAGGTCTGACCTGAAAGGACCCTTGACCTTGCATTGTAGATCCGTAATAATGACTATCACAGAGTTAAAGGCGACAAAGTCCGTGTCGTTAAATGCTTTTTGAATTTAGTGTCTTTAATGTTTTAGTGTCGTTGGATAGATTGGATGAATTACATTTTGTTTTTTATTTCTTATCAATATTCTATTTTTAAGACCAATATTAACTTTGGATCGCGCTACTCTCGTGCTGGCGACTGCCAACCTAACTCTCTTTGCCATACAATAGCGAAACAAGACCAAAGACGGTCAGTTG
>JARQTI010000925.1:17542-91311 GCA_030142655.1 Trachelus tabidus
GTCTTTGAGCGGTTGCACCGATCGCATCTGGTTGCCTAGATTTGAATATGGCGTTGCGCTTCATCGGGTTCACTTTTATTCAAGAATTCTCTTTCATTTCGTGAGCTTCCGAACGAGTTTCCATACGTGAGAAAGATATAAAGTGAAGTGCTCTGAGATTGGATCCCAGTGACACGGGTGAGCGTTTGCGAAATTGACATCGTTTGCGAGAAGACGAATGCAATTAGAGATTTTCAGTTGCGTCAGCACTTTTTTATCTTTCGATTCCTAGTTCGTATATTCAAAACGATACGTCCGGTTTTTTGTCCTAATCTAATTAATCGACAATTCTATGAAAATCTATAGAATGAGAATTTCATCGAAATACATTTGAATCTATAGACTGAAACTGTAGATCGAAATTTTTTATAGATTTATAGATACCAATTTTTTGTGGTAAAAATTTTTTTTTTATGTTGTACTTTTTAGGGAACTTCATTGGAAATTATATTTAAGCATGAGCTTCTATATGAACAGGTTTTTCATGCCTTATACAGTAATAAGGTTATTCACGACAATCGTACAAATTGAAGTTAGCATATTTCATTTCTATAGCAGAACCACTTTCAGACGTTGCGAGTGACGTGAATAACCTTATAGTATATCAATGGCGTGAAGTTTATATCTATAAAGGTACATCTCACACCGATTCTAGCGATAAGTCCCTAATTATCCAGACAATGAGTTGAACGAATCGTACTTGTTGCAGCATCGCGTGTCAACAATAATACGTTACGACTTGAATGAAAAAAACTTTGGTACAGTCCTTGCTTTTTCATTTTCAATTAAACCGTATCGCGATCGATTACGTAAATACACTTATCGAAAGCACGTTAATATCGATTCGGGTCGATTAATCGATAATTCATTCGAGGACGTCGAGAGAGCGCGAAGATTTTTCTCGTCCTTCATGATTAAAAGGACGAATCGGAAATCACTTGTAAACTGCCCTTGCACTTTTTACCGAACAGCGAATTTTCATGCACGGTCGTATCACCTTTTTTTTTTCATTTCGATTGTACGAAAGTGAAATCTGCACTGCGACAAGGTGTGAATTTCAAAGACGACGCACGACGTCGTGTCGCGTCTCGACGCAACACCAAGCACCGTTACGTTGCTCGAAATGCGACCTGCGCTTCAATTCCTTCTATGTAGTATAGATATATATATACACATACATATATATTTCAACTGTTTACTTGGCGCATTGGCAAATGACTCTCGTTGCTGAAAGTGAATGGCGAAAGTGGATCCACCTTGTTGGGTCCCTTCCGATTGACTAATTTGGATGAGCGACCTTTCTTGGTATCCCGGACGTTCAGTGATCCAGGACTGAAGCGAGTCGCCGTGATTTTCAGTCCTTCACCTTGACGCTGCAATTTCCAGCTATTGGCCTTGGGCGCTTTGAGGCCAGTGACGTCCAGATTTAAATCTTGTACGATTGGTCGATTTAAAAAGACACATTAGAACGGAGAACTGACGCAGCATGTAATGCAAATATGTGATAAATAATTTATCTGAATATTCATGCATTTCCATGACACATAATATACCTACTTCTGTTGTTTTTAAGTACGCGATTAACTCGACTGTACACATAACTTTATATATTTGTTAATTGCTCGAAAGGATTTGCAAATTAATATGCGCGTTGTTATAATGTCATTTAATATTAATGTAATATTAAATTAATTAAAAATAAGTAACAGGAATATAGTAACATTGAGATACCCATTGCTATATGCATTTGATAAAATTTTTTTAGTGTCAAAAATCGAAATTCAGGGAATGGATAATAATTACCATCCAACAATTAAAATTTATAATTATCCATATATGATTAATCGGATGTATGATTAATACAAAAATGGGCTTTAATACCTATTAGTGTTTCTCGTGTCAAAGTACTTGTTATTTTCCAGAATTAGCGTACTTTTATTTTCGATTTGGTTGTTGCGAAGATATGAATATATTGTCTGATGCAGGTCACAATAGCAGGAACAATTATCAAAATATTACTAGAAAATCAGTCGTCCTGACGTCAAATTACGAAACTATCGCCAAACCCCAAGTGACGATAGGTTCATATACGGCGACCCCAATCGAAATGAACGTAACGTGAAAGTATTGCCGGATACTGGCATCCCACTTTTTGGAGCCTATGTCGTAATCTCCCGAGCATGCGTGTCACTTTCGTTGCATAACTTTGAAATTAGGGATATGGAGCACAGTGAGTATCTACCGATAGTATCTCCGCGTTACGTACGGGGTCGCGAAAGCGACTCAACATTATTATCAATCCGATGTCAATAGGGCAGCAACAGACGCGGTCGTAGTGGAACGACGTCAAATTGTGGATATCGTACAAAAGCGAATAGAATACATAATTTTTATTAGGACTGTCGTACTTGCCTAGGACGTCGATACGTCACTGGGCAATAATTCCTGAAGATAATTGTAAATACGTACGAATTAATTAGCTTGAATAATTTGCATACAAATTTTAAAAAATCTTTTTGACAATACTGGATTCAAAGTGAAATCATCATTCACATTTCCATTCCTATATGTATTGTCCTATTGGTTCCGTCTGTTGGATTATTTATAGTGTTTCTTTATCGCAGACGAGAAAAAAATTTTTAAAATACATATATATACAAAGAGAAGAATATTAAGTAATTTGCTTTTGGCACTATTATTATTCGTGTATTCTCATCGTCTAAGAATTCACTCGCTGTTCAATGACAATCCGCTTCTTTGTCGAAGTCGAGCGTAATGGGACAACTTTTTATAAGTTGCCAAGCACAACGATCCAAGCTACGATCTTACATTGAATTTCATTCCAAAGATAAAACGTGACCATTGTCTGCTCCACGTATGTCAATTATTAACGAACTATCACGATCCGCAGTTGGTAAGCGCAAAACAGTTCTCAATGGTGGTTAGCATATTACGTGTTATTGTTAGAATATTTTTTTTTCAGCCATCTATGAAAATATATATTACACGTCTAAATCTTCGAGACAGTACATTAGGACTTTGAACGTAGAAACAATTTTTTTTTCTAACCATATTCACAAGTACGTCAGTATGAGCAGGATACGGAAACAGAAGGCAGTGCGTGACGTCACGCAGAATATAAATTAATTCAATTACAAAAGGAACGACAAACAAGACCCAACGTTAAACCAAAAATTATTTATGATTTCAGAAGTCGCAGGTAGCGAGTCGCGAGATGTGGGAAGGTCTTCGTTTCCTTCTCCTGGCGGTGGCGATCGTAGCTAAGGTCGATGTGATCGATTCTCAAAAGCCACAACTCGGAGGCGCAGTGAATGTCTTCAGTCGTTATGGCTACCTGAGCATCAGCATGAGGGTGGTGCCACGGAACGACACGGACACGTGGATCTTCAGGGAGCCGACCCTGGACGTCTTTCACAACCCGACGGCAGCGCCACCACGACAGCAGAGCAAGAGCGCCGTCTTCGACGGTGACTTTCATATGGAATTCTGCGACAACATCCGACAGCTGCTTCAAGCCTACTTCCGGGACTTTACGTTCGAGCAGCTTGAGAAACCCTGGAGAGCGTTCACCGGAAGCTGGTCCAGGTCCGCCATTGCCAGGCATCTTGGCATCAATGCGTCTTTCATCACCGGCGAACACTGTTATGTTCTCGTTCGGGTTGCTCGGTTCCGCGAGAACCAGAGACTCCGGGAACCTATCGAGAATCTGGTCCTCGAGGAAGCCGTCGCTCGGGAAGCTAACAACATCACCGTCGGCGACACCGTCAGCGTTATCCAATTCATACGCAACTTTGGCTCACACTACATTGCCTCTTATGTCACGGGCAACTCCTTGTATCAGGTACTCGAATTACGATAGTTTATGCCCTTTCCTTTTCACGCTGCCTCCTTCTCACTTTGACTGGATACAGGTGAATGAATTACGTATGAATCACGACGTGCCGAAAGTCTCGGTCATTCCCACCCGATCGTTTTTCATGATTTGATATTCGGTTAACAATAAAACACGATACTGTTTACTACTGTTTCATCTTTGACGGTTAAGCTGTACGTTTGCAGGTTGGAAAATCGCTTTGTCAATTTTCAAACGCGCGACATTTCTTTTGTATCCATTCACGATTATTGGTTAAGCGTTTGGCAACGGTGTCTGGATTATTGGTATTGGCTATAATGAGCAGGGTAATAATATTTGTCGATTCGTATTGATTGTGAAAATTGTCTCACCTTGAATATCTTTTTTGTAAGGAGACCATTGTCGCTGTTTCTCGTTATACACTGTGGAATGCATTTACTTGGCTGACACATTTTATTTTATTGCTGTCACTTTTTTTTCTGCCAGATGAAACGATTAGCAGCTGCGTAAAACTAACAAGTATTCAGTAATGATTTTGCTCATTGTTTGACGTGGAACAGCTGACTCGCAGTTTCCGGGCTTGTGGCTGTAGTAAATGGTTAGCTTAAAAAATGTTTGGCATTCGGGACACACGCGATTCGTATACCTATCGAATTTCAATAGGGGGAATTGCGAAATGAAATTGCACATTACACGCTACGCGCATTCCTTTTGAATATCCTTTTTTTTGCGGACAATGAACGTTGAATTATCACACTTGGACGTTTCTGTTTCTTTTGAAATTTGTTTTTGCACGCTCGGGTCTTTTTATCGTTTAAGAGACAATTGAGCAAATTTTTTGCAAGTTTTTTTATCAATGCTGCAAAAGAGTGTGTATAAACGTATGCACGTTTGGCATCGTTTCTAATTTCGAAACGTGATATTCCTTATATCTCCGTGCAAACCACGCACGCTAAGTATCTTGGAAAGTCTTGCTGATTAAAAATTTTATTATTATTTTTGTCTCTCATCACAATCTTCGCATTGATCAAAATATTCACACACGTACCTATACACGATCCTAATTACCATACGAGTACGCTTGGCATGAAAGTCCCAAGATAATATTATTAAAGATAATCAACCTCAGTAGTGCTTTATATTTAATCTTAACAAGTTCGTGACGATTTGTCCGATAAGGTGAACCCAAAACAGGAAGAGCATTAAGAAATAATTTCTCCTCGTCGCATTAATTATTACGCTTATCGTTATCAATCGCTCTCAAAGCATTGTGCGACTGTGTCGAAAACTGCAAGCGAAGTGTCTATCGTATCTTGAAATTTAAAGGATCTATTATTTTTACAGGTATTCGTATACACGCCACAAGTCTACATGCGTATCAAGGAGCGACTAAAGACTCGCGGAGTTGCTGAACTATCCAGTCTGGAGCTGAGTAATTATTTCTCACCGTGGTACGCGGAACACATGGGTGCCATCCAATCAGCTAGTGGAAATCGTTCGGTCGAAGCCTGGGCCATCGAGCGACTTCGCGTTCAGTATTACATTTTCACGTACGCCAGTCTTTTGAAGTTGCACGGAGACGCAGCGCTGTTGCGGCAGCTGGATGCACTACTTGGTAACGAAGCTCTGCTGCAGTTACAGCTACGTACGCTGGCGCCACTGTTCAAGGATCCAAAAAGACGTGAATGGTTCCACGAGGTGATCGACAATTACGTGAAGCTGTGGGAAGTGAATATGTGATCACACTGGGAAAGTGATGAATATTGTCACGTAGTGTTTCCAGGAAACTATAGTCGACGATTAGGGATTCGTCGTGAACTTTGAACTCTATGAAGGGACGCTAAGTGCTGTAACGACATTACTTTGATCGAAGAACTCGAGCTCTTCGGTAACATTGTAATTTACGTACCTCGGTATGGTAATACTGTACGAAAATGATTGATCAACTGCCGACTTCATTTCTTCCTTTATTTCGAATAAAAATATTAAAATATAAAAACAGACTGATCGCGTTTTGACACGCACTGCGATGCAGGTGCGACGAGCGACCAACGTACAGAATGTAATCGCTGTTATTGTTATAACTAAGTATTTATTATATAATCGTTAATAGAAAACATTTTATACAAACATTTTAATATATCACAAGCATTATTCATGTATTTTTTATCAAGCTCACGCAATCGTACCAATCGCGCAACGCACTGGCCGATATTGTGAAAATATTCCTAGGAACGGGTAAGGATGGGTGAGTGAAGGAAGGGAATACATTAAAGAGAAATTGTAATTGTGACGTATTTAAATAAACGTTAAATATCAGTTCCAGGTAATGACGATAAATCTAAGATCTTTGCGGAGTTGCATTAGTTTTCTGTTTTCTTGTAAATTAATTAATTTTTTTCATAAGCCTTATCAATGAGGAAAATATGTGTGCGATTGGAATACTGTGTTAAATAACAAAATATTCCGTGTCGTGAACGATTTAAGACGGAATGAAAAACATGTAAATACTAGTTTTGTATAACTACAAACAAATATAAATCAAATTTTGTATTCATAATCGTACTGGATTTATAAGATGAATTAAGTATTTTGTTACGATTATGATTGTCAATGCTCTACGTATGACCTGGTGTTATAATACAAATTACAGTCTACTGGCACACGTTTGTGAAAATGGTTAATGAGAATATTTTTCAATATGATTAGTAGACATAACGTGGATAAAAAAATATGGGAAAAAAAATGAAAAGGAAAAATTCTGCTCCCAATTTGTGCATTTCTGACTAGGCACATGTTTGACGTGTCAAGATCGGACTTCGAAGAGAATGGAACATTGCGGAAAAACATATTTGATAAGAGCACAGGGAGTAATGATATCTTTGCGGTATAAAAAAATTGTGTCATACGTAGATATTTATCCTCTTCCATGCTGTACTTTTTCTGCAATCGTGGATGATCTTCATTTATCACTTTGTGATCCTGCAATTATTGTTAACTATTCAAATGAAATATACAAAACTTTTAAGAAACTGATTAATGAGTCTTAATCAGAGGACTGATTTTATTATTTTCATATAAATCATTTTCAAAACCCTTATTATTCAAGGAGCATATTATCAAATTCAAATAAACTTCGTTCTTAGAAACTATAGATATGATCGAGAAATATTTTAAGGTATCCGAGCGTGGAGGTGCGTTTTTTTTGGAGTGCGTAAGTAGGATCTCTAATTTTTTCGAAAATATAAAGTTTTACTGCTGTGAAGTGATTCCAGAAGGTTTTAATGGAACTGTGTGATCCATAAAATATATAGAACTTGGATTTTGTATATAAATTACAATTTCTTATTTTTCTCCAAAAGCTGAGTTACTGACGACAGTGGCAGCTGACGATGTGCAGTGCTGCTAGCTATTCCGTCGCCGAAACTGCCACGATTCTAATACGAGATCTGGAACTTGTTCTCGCATCTTTCGATATTACTTTCTTATAAAAAAACATCGGTGATTCCACTGCTTTAAATAAGACTAATGTTTTATTTTTCATAGTGACCATTAATTACGAAAAAATCCGAAAACTGCATCCAAGATTTATTTAAAACGCTCCTACCTGATGAGATAGTATAGTAACAAATTATTAATTTCCGAAGACTACCGTCTTACACTCGGAATCGGATCAGATTTAAAATCTGAAGTCGTCAATGCTTATAAAAACTTGTTACTGTGCCAATTTTTATACAAACAGAAACGTAGAAGACTCCATGAATTAACCAAGGATTTGATCTATATCCACTCAAGATTAAAAATAATATCCAATGCATTAACATGTAATAATTAAGTGAGAAAACAGAGCAATAGTATTGTTCAAAGTACTGTAACGTAATTTTCTTTTCCCACTCGACACCGATAGCGAAACACCCGAGAGAGAACTATCTTCGAGAACCAACCTATGTTCCCTTCGGCCGTCCACCCGTCGTTCATACATCCGCAAAACAGGCGGGCGGCAGCCAATTCTTTTTCCACCGAGAACTGACTAGCCGGTATAAACCGGGAGTTGGGGTAGGCTAGACCCAACTCCACCAAAACGAGAGCTCTGACGGAACCTATCGGACGAGGCGATAGCTTAACGGATCCTGTCGATTTTTGGGGACGCGTGAAATCGAGAAACGCAACCGTAGGTGCTGATCTTTGGGGTCGCGTAAAATCAGCAAACGCAACTGGATGCACGAACGGAAGCGGACGGTTGCGGAAATGCACGGCCGCTCAGGCTGCTAGGTTGAGGTAGACAGGGTCGGAGTAAGAGTCAGGCAAATAGTGCGAGAGACAGAGAGCGGCGAATCGAGAACGTAATAGAACGAACCTTAGGTATCAATCGAAAGTCCTTCACCAATTAATAAATTGGAAGAACTCACCGGAGCTGGGGCAGCTAATCCGTGGAGGCCGAGAACCGTATCCAAAAGACACTCGGGTGGACACTGCACTAGTGCACGGCACTACACCTCCGGAACACTCACAGGAAACTCTAAGAAATCCCTGTATATCGCGAGAATTATACAAACGAGAACTTGCTATACTGTATCGAAACACGGCAAGAAAAACTATCAACAGATAGCACACGGGAGCGCGACTCAGCTCGTGACACCTCGGTCGGTGCCCCGAGACAGACTGCCCTGACAATAGTCAAATCCGAGAACTAATCATTCTGATTGGTAGAAATCCTTATAGCCGTTAACTGTTCCATCTCTTTCGAGTCGTCCAAATCGAGAGCGTTCCTTAGCGAATCGGTACGTAACTCCTGGAGATCCTCCACGGGCGCTTCCCCAGGGCATCAGGCGACAGCTGGACACCACATCCTTAACTCGGGCAGGAGGTTCCTCCCCTGCCCTTAATCGTATCAAAACTACAACTCCGCCCACTCTTCAGCCCTTTGCCCATCTCACCCGGGCTTCTGCCGGTCCGTGGAGACGTCTCCGTCGGGTACTCTCCTCTGCCGGGCAACTCGGTACGTCGAGACTATCTCCCCACGGCAGATTCGAGCACCCCGTCCTCCACTAAGCTCTATCAAATCTTCTGAGAGCATTAACGTAACTATACGAAACAATCCGAGAGCGTAACTTCTGAACAGGGTGGCGACCCGAAGGGTACCAGAAATCTAGAACGTTTTCTCTATCGGTATCCGGAGTCGCCTTGTGATCGCGAATTGAAAAATCACGTCACAGTACATAATCACCTTTTGATTGTAAAACAAATTTATCTAAAGAAAAAACTGTTACTGGTCTTACACAAGAAGACTCTGGCAATAGATCGTTCAAAATATTGAGATTATTATTATTGTATTATTAATATTATCTTTGTAATGAATATTGAAGTAAAAGAATGCCACTTACATCATAATACGTGGATCGTTTGCAGTTTAGTCGCCGGCAGGTTCAATCCGTTTTCTTAAAAGTTGATAACTTCGTACTGGCTTGTTGTTCTCGACCCATTTTTCTGCCATTAAGAATTAGCACAACTGGCGTCTCAACACGTATGGATTTGAAATTAAATGTCTGAAAAAGAGATATACAATAAAATTGAAATGTCAATTACGCAAACAAAAAATTTGGAATACTATATTACAATGTAACATTATAAAAATGAAGTACAACGTATTTTGAATCTTTTTAGTTAGTCCGATTAAAATAGTTCATGAACAAATTTTATTCGTCTTTAAAAATAATTTAAATTATCAATATTATAAACCTTTTATTTATTTTGTTAATTTTATTTAAAAATTATGGTTTACTCACATCATCCTTGTAAGTGAAATCGTGACACGTGAGATATGGTTCCGGAATAACAACAGAATCTCCAACTGTTACTCCTCGACCTTTTGCCAAATTATATAAAGTAACTGCTATGCAAGTCTTATCCTTATCAACGAGGCAAAAAGTGCTAAACAGGAAAAAAGTTAAATTAAAACATGAATCCAATCAATTATACTCTTCAATAAGGTTTCTATGACACTTTATAAGACTTACAAAGGCACACAATCGGGATCTTGTATCCAGCAGACGACTTTGCCAAAGATAAGTTTCTCCAGATTTGCGCCAGGTACTAATTCTTTTATTGGAATTAAATTTAATTTCACAAATTTATTTCCAGACGTATAAAATCCGTCTTTATATGCTCCTAATTGTTTTTCATCCATTGTCTGAAATGAAGAAAGACAATTTAATAGTAGCATTTGACGTCTTTTTTCTCTGTGCATATACAATTATACATACAAAAAATCTTTTTAATAAAATGTTGAACGAGAATATATCCCTAATACCGTGATACATGCCTGACACGTATAAATGTATGCAGAAGGTCATTATTCTAGAAATACCTGAATCATTTGATGCAGTTTTTTAGGTTTTAATCTTCCATTACTGTTAACTAAATTTTTCACATCCTTCAGATACTTTAAAAGTTCATCTCTTTTATCTTTCGGTATGTTCCATGTTGGATCTAATAATGTTGCTTGCTCAAATGATTCCAATGCTAGTTTATATTCCTCCTGATACTTTAATGCCTGTAATATGATTGAGCATTATATCATTCACAATTAATTATAATAATAATAAATTGCTAACTATTATTTGGTATACATAACTTTACATGAAATGTGCTCAATACTTACAATTGCTTTATTGTAAAATAAATCAGGGTTACACCTTGCAACTACGTCTTTCTCCTGTTTCAAAAAGTAGAATTATGCATACTTGTAAAATTTGCATCTTCTAGCCAGCAGAATGCGCGACTTACAGCTTGAGCATAAGCGGACATACAAAGGCGTAGTGTCATAGGATTTTGTACAATAGTAAAAAAAGATGATAAGTAGGCATTTCCAAGAATAGCCCACGAAACACCATCAGATGTATCAAGACTGACAGCTTCCTTTGCACGTTCAACACCTTGCTGTACATTTTCCACTTGTTGATCATATGTAGCAGTTGGTTCCTGCCGAAGCACCATTGATAAGTTTCGCAGAGATACTTTATTTTTACCCTGAAAATAATGTTTACGTTGTCGATAATGAGTGTTATATTAAATATTATTTTAAAGTAGTTAGGGACAACGTACATGTGGCAAAGCACCAATAAAACAATTTTTAGCTTGTTGGATGTCATCGTTTTTCCAATAACATTCTCCAAGCTCATTCCATGCATCAATTAAACTGGGTTCCAGCTTTACAGCTTTACTTAAGAGTTCCTCTGCTTGAGGGACAAAACGATCGATGACATTCAAAGTCTTTCCTTTAAGGAAATAATATTGTGCTCTACATCCATCTATTTCATATCCGTTACATTCTTCAAATTTGATTAACGTATCTTTCATTTTCTTTTCCACATCACTACTCTTACGGACTGCATCAGCTATTGAATGAGTTTCAAAGTAATGATCTCGAAAGAAGTAAAGAGACTGTACCTTTTCCTGAAACAAATAATCTGTATAAGTTGTAATCATGCCTATACAACATGAGTAAAATCGATGCTCCAAAAAGTTGGAACTATTACAACTATGCTATATGTCATAAGGCTTGCATTGAAATTAGAATAAAAGAATACGTACGAAAGGAAATAATAAATAAAAATATTTATAAAAACATTTAATTTCTCTTTACCGTTAATGCCACGATAGGATCTTCTTTGACAATATTTGGATCTTTAGCCCCCGCAACAACTTTTTCATCTATTATTTTGGACATGTTTAACAAGTATTGTGCGTCACGTCACCGTAACCAATTTACCATAAACAAGCTCATCGCGCAAAGCTTACGTCAAATGTATTACAGTCTGTTGTCATTTGACTGTATGTACATCCAGATAATACTATCTAGGATGTACAAAAATGTCAACGCTATGTAGTTCTAAACTGTATATTGAAAAGTGTAGTGAAAACAGTAACAAATGACACATAGAACACATGGAAGCAGATCTGTAAGATTACTGACAATGTGCAATCGCCATTTTGAATTTTTGATAATACAAAACAGATGAGCTTTTTGCTCTTTAAGGCTCAAGAGGGATAAGTAAAAATTCTAGATAAACAAAGTTGAAGTACTTGAAATCATATTAAAACATTAATAATTGATATTAATTAATTATTAATAATGCTTGCTCTCAGTAATAATATTATCTTACATACAAGCATTTTGTCTGTAACTATCCAATAAATTGTTTATCCATTATTAAACAAATAATAATGACTTTCGACATAGCTTAATAATAGTATTAAATTACATTTAAAATTCTTAATATAAAATATTGTTTAATATTGAATAGTATTTCATGTTATTGTCTTTGGATGTGGGATTACCAATTAAATTGCCTAACTCAGGGTTAATTCTTATCATTTCAACTGACAGTAAGACTGCCAAACGCAAGCCACCTTTCTACGCCCACCTACGGCATTGTTCGAGTGATAAGGGTTAACTAAAAAGTTTTCAATCTGTTAAAGTTAAATGAAGTCAGTTGAAATTTTACTTACTGTCTTGTAAAAGTATAACAATACTCACATAAATTAAGTAAGAAATGAAGTACACTTATTATCTAAATGTGCAATATATTTCGAAATTGTAAATATATAGAGAGTACTTATTATCTACATTTGTTTCAGGGACAATAATTAAAATCTATACGGTTTGGCTTTAGACTCGTGTAAATTAGAGGAAGAGCAAATAATGTAAAAATACATAATTTACCGTCTAGCGTCAATACTTTCCGGAAGGCATAAAACAATAAGGTTCATAGCACATAGTAGTGCGTATTTAAAGTAATACAATTTTGCGCACTGGAGTAACGCAATGCTAGAACGGCATACTTAATCCATTATTCATAAACTTTGGATACTTCTGTGACAAATTATGCCGTCAGGCATAAATTAATACATTAAGACAAGAAATACTAATCATAAATATAATTCATTGAATAAACATCCTGGTAATAAACCGATGGAAAATGCTTTATGACTTAGAATTTCTAATTACTTCTTCTTGCTTTTGCCTAATGTAAGAGTATGATGTTGAGCCTGCTGAGCGACTTGAGTCTTTCTTCTATTAAACTCAAGTATGTCATCTTCCAGCTTCTTGCGACTTTCTTCCAATTTCTTTTTCTCCTCGGTATGGTCTTTTTTCAGTTTATCGAATTTATTATGCAGCTGAAAAGCCGTATTTGTATTAGATTTATTTTAGGATGGGATGAAAATTGGTACATCTCATTTGTGATAACAGTTATTACCTCCTTTTCAGCTTCTTTTAATTCCGCTTCCTTTTCTTTGACTCGGGCAACAAACATTTGACGCATCTCGTCCTCTTTTTGCTGAAGCTCTTGCAAGTGAGTCGATCGCTTCGCCTCGCAAGTTTGCTGGAAGCTCACAGGTTTGTTCTCGCTATCTACGTCGCTAAAGCCCATCTAAGTACGAATAAAAAATATTTAAAACCAAGTTCTTTATTAAATAGGCAAAGATAGTATCACATAACAGAGGACATAAAAACGAGTAAAAATGATTTACCTGTTCCAGTCGCTTTTTACGATACAATTCATAATGACGGCAATGAGTTTTCTCTCGCATGTCTTCCATATTAGTTCTAATCAGCATTTCACGTAATTTTACAAAGTCACAGTGAGATTCATTTTCAACTGTAAATATAGTGAATGATCGGTAAACCTTGCTTCAAGATCATAATAAACTATAATAAAATATATTACCTTGTACAGTTCCCCACGGGTATTGACGGGAACGCATCATTTTATTTCCCACACGAACAAAATCAGTACTACCAACCACAGCAAATGGTACATGGGCATTCATTGTAGTATTCACATCAGATACATTTTCATCGTCAGTTGGAAATTGATAAATATGCACTCCATTGTTTTGGAGTTCAGATATTATTTTACTCTGAAAAAATTGGATTCATGTAGTATTTATAAATAATGACTCAGTATATAAAATCAGCATGTGATAAGTATAACTATAAATGAATCAAAGATTTAGTTACTTTAAACTTTTGTAGTTCAGTCTTAGAAATGGTATCAGCCTTGGCAATTATGGGAATGATGTTGACCTTTGTATCCAATTTCTTCATACAAACTAGATCAATTGATTTTAATCTGAAAGTATACATTGTGTTTGTTAGATGTGTTGTACCTACGTTGATATTCAAAAATCCTTTAAATGTATTCCAGTGTTACATTATATTATGCTATGTTAGATATCGCTATTTGTAAGAACGATTAATAATAACATAATACAACTGCTTACCCATGCCCTGTAGGGCAGATGAAGTATAAGCAGACATGAATGCGACTATCATGATAAGTTGAAAGGGAACGTTTAATTTTAAGTTCTTCTTGTAAGTAAGCCTCAAACTGTGCATCGATGTAATCGACAACAGCTTTAAAACTATCTTCCTTATTAATTTGATCACCATATCCAACAGTATCCACGATAGTCAACTTTAGTCTAACATTACTTTCTTGCAGTTCATATGTATGAGCTTTCAGTTTCACTGAAGGTAAATTATGCGGACTTGGACTCGATTCAAAGCTTGTATTAAACAGTGAATCCATGAGCGTTGATTTACCAAGGCCAGTTTCACCTGGAATACAAATTACATTCTACTCACTATGAAAGAAAAGTGACAGACAAAATAAATTCCATCATATAAACATTATATAAAGTAATGATATATCATATTATATATCATATTTCGTACCGATACACAAGATGTTGAATACAAATCCATTTTGCACTGATTTATTAACAAGCTGATCAGGCAAACTGTCAAATCCCACATGTCCGGAAAGCTTAAGATTCCGAAGGGATGCCTCCAGCTGGAAAAGAGAACGACCGATTGGAATTCCTATGGATACCATATCCATAAATAACAGTAATTTTGCCCACAAAAGGAAACGTTACTGGCGACAAACTCGCTTGGAAAGAAGAGAACGACGAAACCAACGCCCTTTAGCTTGAACGAATTAAACACGACAGCGTTTGACATTCAAGCAATTTTATAATCACGCCTCAGGCGCCCTATCAGAATAACCTTTGCACAAAAGAGACATGGCACCGCCAACAATTTTCATGGGAATAAAAGACAGAAAACGTCACTTACCTTAGCGCGTTCGATATCCACGGCCGCCATTTCTGGTTCGGTTTGATGTATGCGCCATGCACGTCCGGACTAGACTTAGACGCGGTATGTCTGGACGCTCTGCCCCTCAAAATGCCAAGCCAAACGGAATTCCTAAGACAAAAATATTCCGTCTTTACGTAGGCGTTTGAGAATTTGGTAAAACAATAGATTTTCTGTTATAGTTCTTGATTTGTGTGATAGTTGGGTTTTTAAGTTGGTAAACTTTCAGTAGTCGAGGTCCCCGGACTTTCTTGTACCGGGTGTAGGTCAGAATGATTCCCAAGTAAGAACTGATGAAAAAGATTTTCTTAATCGAATTGCATTGTATTTAATGAAATTGTGGCAACTACGTATGTATATGATAATGTATTCATTAATATAGATGGAACGTTTATGTTCCTAGGAAGTCTTTAATGTTAAAATTTCAGACACTCCTATAATTAAATATTAGTTTTAACATCCACTAACTATAATTAGCTTTAAATTAACCTTTAGCTCTCATTTACGGAAGAAGAAAATATTTCTAATTGGATCAACTGTTTCCAGTTTAATTAAAATGTACTTTTGCGTTCCCTACAAATATGTACATATTCCTATAATACATTGCATTAAGCAAAATATTTAAAAGGAATTGTATTACAGTGACAACAAAACAGACGCTTTAAAAAATGACAAAAATAATGGCATTAGATGGAGCAAAGTAAAGTGAATCTTCCACGATCTCTTTGGAAGTGAGTGATTGAAGTTAGATAAAAAAATATCTAGTTTCAATGGCGTGGGAGGAGGCTATTTAAAAATCCAATATATCGGAAAATTGGTTCAATGATTTGTTCTGGTTTATTCGTAGGCTCTGCAGCACTCGGTATAAGAGTCCACTGGAGTCTTCTGGCGTCCAGTGGCGTCTACGCCGTCTATCGAGAGGCGCCAGTACCCGTGAGCCACCAGTGCTCGATTCGCCGGCTTTCCAGTCCTGACACGCGGCTAGGGACTTTTGGCCCGATCGACTGGCAGACTCCTCACAACAGTGTCCACTTTCTAACATGGCAGATCAATTTGTGTTGTATTATCATGTGACGGGGAAAGGCTCTCATCGATAAAGTGATTTGTGCGTGAACTTTATTGAAAAACCTCGCGAGGAAATATCTGAAAAAATCATCCTCGCGATGGCGGACTTAACGAGTCCACCGTTCAGTGACATTAAACGTCCCGAGGAGGTGGTGGCGATGGCGATGAACGACAGCCTTAAATTTGCCGTGTTGATCGGGCTAATCGAGGTGGGACAGATGTCGAATCGCGAGGTCGTCAACACTGTTCTTCATTTGGTAAGGTTATTTCGATATTCCGACAATTCTTACCCGATCAGACCGGTTGCCAAAATTCTAGAGCATACCGTCCGATCACTGCAAAACTCCTGTCAAGACGAGCTGTCAAACGTGTCTGACTAATGTCTGTCTCGTCACTGCAACCGGTTTCTTAAGACCTCGTGTTCCACTACCAAGTTCTTGAAGTCCACACGTGTCCTTATCGTCGTGATGTCAACGACGCACGCATCGCGAACCATCGAGCCGTGTCCTGGCGAAGCTTTCCCGAGTTAACCGTGTTCCACTCCCTCTGGACACAAGTTCACCGCTCTTTTTCTTCCACTGTACTTGCGGAAATTCACCACCTGTCCTTTTAAGAATGATCCTCGTAACACAATTCTTGCTGCATCACGATGCATCATACCACACCTTTCCACATTCCGAATGATTTTAACGCGCCAGAAATATGCGAACGCGTTCAATCTCCTTTTTTGCTGAGTGAATAAAACTTTCGTTACATCTTCGCTCCGCTGTACGGACTCACCGGTTCGCGGTTACGTACTCTCGTATCCATGCATTTTTCTTATCTTCCTATTAACTTTAATTAATAATTAACGTATTCATTTAGATCGCCCAAGCTTTAAAAAGGTTGCGACGGTAGTCGCGTAAGTTCTTCTCTTTATAAGACGCAATCGTGCAGTGATTAGAATTTCCCCGCCCTAACAAGGTCGCGCCTGCTAGTTATTGAACGAGGCATATGTCGTGTTTCTGTGTACACGTGAGAACCGGTAATCTATCAGAGTCGTCTAATTTTCTACGTCCTTCCAGATACTTGTTATCAGTTAATTCAGCACAACAAGCGAAGCGAATGCTCGTTCACATACTGCGGTAGTTTAATTCTATTTTCTTTATTTTTCTTACTTCTATTATCTAAGCTTCCAGTTCGCGGTTTACACCGGTCGTTCCTCGAGCACGTTCTCACGTTGGATTCGAAAAATCAGATTTCAACCTCAAGAAGCAAGTCTGTGCCCCGGCGCTTTGTTCCACTTTGTTCACGAGAAACTCACTACGAATTACCCGCACATGGCGACGATTAATCTTAGGTTCCGACAGGTTCGCCAATACGGAATAGAGTTGTTAATTATTATATACGAACTTGATGTTCTCTTACTAGAAACACTGGACCATTCATGATCTCATAATCAAGGAAGAAATAATTTTAACTATCGATCCATTGCCATAATCTTAATTTTGTTAATAAGTTAAACTTGACAGACTTGCATTCCAATATGCCTCAATGATGATTTTCCGCTTTTCATCTCCATACTCCTTTTTCCATATTATGCTTTTCAGTATGCATAAAATTTGGCATTAAAGTCTCGGTCATTCTAGTCGATCGATAAGAGGGATTCGCGCGTGAAATTGCACAGTGACTTCGAGGCATTAGTGCACCTTTGAGAGTCGTGTGTATCAGGCGTGTACGCAACCGTCATATTATGTATAGTTAAGCCGCAATGCCAGTCGCAAAATGTTGTATAACTCATGCGACGGCACCTTTACTCCGGTCAATTTATTTCTTCAAGGGTCGCACCTGAAGATTCGCACGACACCTCACGCCTTGTAACTTTTACGTCTCTGGGAGATTTGCAGTGATTTTGACATTTTAAAAATGGACCAAATTTATCATTTTTTATTTCTCCAAAACACCAACGTATTAAAAGCCATATCGGCTACTTTTATTGCTATATCGATTACACCAGTGTCACGCGGTTGGCTGCATAAACCCATGATCGATTCCATTATTTTGGTACACTCAGACTCCTATCTCGATTTATGTCTTCGTTTTAACGTCACTCGAAACCATTCGTGGGACTCGGAGCGGAATTCTCAATGAATAGTTAGACAATCATAGACAGTGAATGACGGGACGCATCAGTTTCCAGCGGTAAAGCATGATTTATGTCTCCGTGTTTCATGGCGCCTCAAAATTTTCCCAAGGTGGTATCCAAGTCACATTTTTCTTACGTTCTGAAATATAATCGGCGAACCTTTCGGAATTGCTTGTCAGCGAGTGCTGGAAAATACAGGCGAAGGCTTAACTTGGGTATATTTCAGGTTAGCTGCTTCATTTTTACTGGTCTTCCGCTCAATCTTATTTCCTGTGGACCATCAGTCATCCATATAAATATACAAACATCCCATAGCTTTAGTAACGTCCCGACAGTGATAGGATGAAATATTGCGATAAACTTCACCGCTTGAATGTCTCGCTGAATATATTTAAATAATTGTACCTTTGAATCACGTCCTTCTCTACCGTCCATCTTGATATTAAATAAATTCATTCCGTTTTTGATTTTAATACTTTGAACCTCCCTGTCTTCGAACGAACGTTCAAGTCGATGGCACGATGAATCAAAGTATACAAATTCTTTTTAATTTAATCATTTACAAAATTTATTCCGTATACGTCTTATACGTATACGTATCTTCTTTGCCTCGCAAACAGCAGGAACGATCATGGCTCCTTATGCAAGTAGTACCTTCCTCCTGATAGTCGAACACGGCAGATCGATCGAATGCCTGATAACAATTTTCCGTATCGGCGTTATCGATTACGACATGCTATTAGCGAGCTGGTCATATCTTCCATGAAAATAATCCAATGTATTTCCAGCCTGAAAATTGAGCTTCGATCCTTCGCTGTTGTGGAACATGCATTGAAATATTTTTTTTTTAAATCCAATCCCGAATCTGTTCATAGGCGCATGCACTAATATTTTTTATCTGATACGCTCCTGTAAGCTTCGCAGTGTATTAATAGAATTTGAAAAATTCCGATTCGGTATACTAATAATTTTTCAGCTAGTCGGATTTAAATCGCCCGCTAAAACTACAGATTAACATGGCGTAAGCCAGAGCCCTTTTTTTTCTTCTTTCTCTTAATCGATTATCAACAGTAACTTACCGCTTTGCATCTTTATTAGTTGAATCTATTTCTGTATGAAATTACATGCCACTGGCATTCGTACTCATCCTTTCACCTGTCCTTTATTGTCTCTTGCGGCTCTTACGTCACTAATCGTGCTTTCCTTTCCAGATCTGAATTGCCTGTTATTTTCGTTGTTGTTTCTAACAAAGCACACTTTAGCCACATGTGTCACGATTACCTGCTGTTCACTTTGTGTATGAAATTTTCCATAGGATATAGATATAGATACTGTCACTGTAGCATATAGATATACAGTGTGCATGCGAAAATATTGAGTCACATATTACATGCGAAGGAAACGTTATCAGTCCCACAATGTAATTTGTATCGTTGTTTAATCTACCAGTAAATGAATGAATTCGCGGAATCTTTCGTTCTTTTCAAAACTGACTGTACGTACAGAAATAGAAAACAGGATGTACGCCGTTTATTGATTCTGGAATCTTTTCTTATGCTTTATTTGTATTTGGTTTATCTTCGACGTGAATTCTTATCTATTGTGCGAATCCATGTGGAAAGGGTTGACTTAGATCAGAATTTGCGGCAAGGAATGATTTTAAAGGTAAAAGGGTGCGTAACGTAAATTTTCACTAATTCGAAAATCTTCCGGATTTATACCTTTTGTATTATGCTTTGCTTAATGAGATCCTTTCTTTCCTGAATGAGAACAGATTTTGCTAGTTGCGCGTAAAAAACCAATGAGTGCGCCCATTAACCAGATCCTTTATTTCGTGATAATAACTTTGTTACTATCTGAAAATAATATAGTGACATAGGAAACGTGAACTTTGCTATACTTTGCGTAAATTAATTAACGGAAACGTACTATGAGATTACGAAGAAAGTAGAAAATTGAAAAAGGATGTCAAGTGTTGAAATTCAAATTTAAAACCTCATTATCCATACCAACTCGTCTCTGCTTCGTGTATAGAAAAATACCTTAGAAAATTGTGACCTATTCCATAAGCATGCCGTAGAAATGTTGAAAGATAAAATGAAAATGAAAAATTATATGACATTAGATTTCAGATTAAATATTACCATATATCATATTCAAATTTTGTCTCTATCAGACAATTTGATATAAGTAAAAGAAATATTATCATGGTACAAATTTCTTATTCCACGTATCAAAGCAAAATAGCATTCCTTATTATAAAGTTTCGTCATTGTCTTTTTTCCAAGATTTACAAAAATTTATTGAATCAGTCATTGTCGCCAGTTGCGAATGATGATTCGAAGAAACGTTAGAACGAAATTTAATTTTTTGTCACGTATGACGGAATACAAAACAGTGATATCAAAACGTTATATTCGGTTTCCAGACTGACAAATTTTGTTCAGTACGATCATTTCCCAACATGCCGGCATGTTTGTTTTTATGCTAGCCCGTATCCACATGTCTTCCTAAACTGTGTATCAACACACACGTGTATGACTTCTATTGGTATTAATCGATAAGCGATAATCAAATGCATCGAACTTAACCTCAAATTATTACACGTTGTAACAACGCACTGTAGGTTCGGTACGTCAAGCATACAATTACCTGATTATAATTGTACGATGATTCTGGTGCAGATATGCGAGCGGATTACTCATTGTCTGTAATACGTGAATTCCATTGTGAGAGCACGTGGTGCTTTGCCTGTCAATTCTAATACGTTTGTTACTCATTTGCTGTCTATCATTCTATTCTCTGGCTGAACACACATTCTGTCACGCAGCTTCACATGGATCTTCCATATTTACACGTGAGCCACGTTCGAGCTGTCATTTCATTTTGGACCCTTGATCGACAGGGGTGCGTAGAATAGCGCACCCTTCCAAGGGACCCACCATCAACTTTCACTGCGACTAAAAGTGTCGGGTGCGTCTTCTTGTAGATAACTGAACTCGTGTGTGAGTCTGTGCACACGTATGCCTGACAATAGCCTAGCATAAATATATATATATGTACATGTATATATACCCTTGCAAAATAAATGACATAACTTGAAATTGCAATATTTTTGATGTCTGAGTGCTTCGTACTAAAAGATACAGCAGCTTTATCAAATATATATGTATAGTCGTTTGTAAGATAATAATTGGAATAGTCGTGTGACAGTCCGAATTGTTCGCAAAAGACGCTGTCAAGGAACAGAATTATTTGTCATGATAGTGAAACTTTCTTTTCGTTATCTGTTCGTATAAAATAGTACGTGCGAAGTGGAAATTTAGTTTTTATTTTTCGTGCAAGGTTATACAATATTTTCAGATTACATTTTTAATCGTTCGTTCGGTAAATCTATACTCGTTATTTGGATTACGATTACGTGGGATTATTTTTTGTGAATTTTTCTTTTTACTATAAGGTCGTGTTTGATATGCGATAATGATAAAATTGATATGAACTTGATATTCCTGAACTTCGGGATAGGAAAAATACGTCTTTTTCCCTTTTTTTAATTGTTCAGCTTTGCTTGATAGCTTACAGGTACAACAAGTGACATCGCTATTGCGAATCCGGCAAAAGCAATGAAAATGTCTATAAAAAGTGGAATGAGAAGGTTAAGCGAGTTTGAGAAACACTTATTGGAATTTCTGCTTGTCCCGATGCACAGAGTAGGGGTGAACGACAGTGAGTTTCTGCAATGTTTAAGACTGCTCGAGACTGGCGCGAAAATATTGACTGTTTGCACTAAGAGTCGCTGTATCGTTCGTTCGCGTAACATCAGTTGCGGCAAAAACTGTATCCGATCGTGTCAAATGCACGTGACCTAACCTAACCTTACGCGGACATAATATACGCGAATCTATAAAGTGTTAATTCATGGTTAAATTAAGTCCGCGCAGTCTGGTAATTTACACAGTATTTGCATGAAATTTCGGGATACGTTACTGGCTTAAATCGTGATGGTGCACTTGTAAAATATGCGCGAATTTACGCATGAAGCTAGTCATTGCATAAGGTGAAACAAAAACATGGTGAAACGATTGCAAAATAAATAATTTGTTCAAATATAATTTGCCAAACAAATATTGCGTTTATCTGCACGAGGTAAATCTACGTGAATTTCGATTAATCGACTCGTTAAATTAATCCTCGAGTATGAACTCCATATGAAAAAAAAAAGTCTTGGGTCAATAATAATTATTATTATTAATATTATTAATAAAAATTATTAATAAAAAGTATTTCTTTGTTATCGTCCGAACAAAATTTAACTGCTTAATCGTATATTCTATTTGATAACGAAATCTGCCAATCCGCACTTTGCAAGCTCTGGGAATATATGATGCAGCTGCAATATTGCTGCAATTTCAGACTTTGACTCACTCAAATCAACTTAATACTTTAAGTGATTAAGCGACCGCAACGTAGCGAAATGCAGAATGCATTTTAGGGTGTTGTTTTGCACGAAGCAACAGTCGCATAACTTGGCGTTAACTTGATCAATTCATGGCTTTGCGGTAACAGGTTGGATGGGTACTGCTAAAACTCTGAATTTGCATCTGACAACGTATATCGCAATTGTAATCGAGGAATATAGATATACACACGTATAGATAATGTATAAGTATGACGCAGCTACGTGGGATTATATGGCCCGGGGGGGGGGGGGGGAGAGGAGGGTGGTCGAAATTCTGCTGTAATGTAAAAGTAATTTAAAAAATGTCATATCGACGAAATGTCATTAAATTACCGGATAATTGGATTTTATTCTACCTCGTTGAATATACGGAATTGCGAAAAGGCTGTAGATACCAATTGTGCAAAATTTTATCAACTTATACATTTACTCGCAAAATTTTAATGGCCTGATGTTCGTTGACGTGGATACAATTTCCAGTAGAGTCGTATCGGATAAGAAGACACAGAAGGAAATATTTATATTTATAAATATGAAATGAACAATTTTTTAATTGTACTTTTTTTGGTCGATTGCTATTTTTATATATACGCCAATGCAGTTCTATAAATATTGCTTTCTGATTCTTCGCTGCAATTTAAACGCGGATAGACCTCAGGGTGGTTGGGTAGGCGATCGATTTTTTCGATTGGAAATAAAATTTCGATAACCGATAAATCTAGTTGCTACTTTCTACGCTGGTGGTCGCTACTATATTTGGTTGTATCCCGTGCGATTGCATTTTCCATACTACATTCACCTATATCTGTAGCGTTATGGGATTATAGATTTTCATATGTTCCTTCCGTTACACGTGCCCAGCCACGCATACAATTTATTTTCAGTGTCTCGGCAAAGTGACAGAGCAAACCTTTTTTATCGCCCGATGAAAATCAAGCTTTTGGGTATTCTCAATGCCTTGATTGAGATCTCTGTCCAGCATTGCTCATATTTACGAGTTTCCTTTCACTCGTATCTACAGGCACGCTACAATTTTGTTCGTATTACAGGTGCCTGTATTATGTCACTGTGTCTTTGAATGGGACTGTCCTCTGGAAATTGAATTTTATTTTAATGAAAATACGTGTTTTTCAGGGGTTTCTATGTAGCGTATTTTTCAAGATACAGAGAAAGAATACCGAATTAGGATGTATACATTTTTTTTTTCCTAATCCCACGCTTATCTAGGTCCCCCGTGGGCCAGTACAGGACGTACTAAAACTTCCACAGACACTTGATGTTCATAACATATCTACCTGAGGACGTGTATTTCGTTACCAGAAAATTCACTCGAACTTCTGACCAAGTACACGTGTACGACAACGACACGTGCGCAAACCACAGAACGGCTAATTGTTCCACATATATGAACGTGACCCATAGCAGGTATAGCATCCCGTAACGAGGGATAGCTCGAAGCAAAACGAACATGTGAAAGTCTGTGAAAGGAAAATTCCAATTGTAAACTGTTTATGTTCCTAATTAGCAGGTTCATATTATGTAGATTGTGTAATAGCTATACGATTATCAAATAATATGAGTGAAAACGTCTTTGATATTACTACATAGAATTTGATTTTTTTTCATAATAACAATAGCAAGATTTGCCTTTATGATAATTTCCCTCGTTTCACATATTTCCACAGAAAATCTCTCCTCTCGTATAAGGTGATATTCAGTTTTCAGCTCTAGAATTGTTACACTTGCTTTTTTTTACCAAGTTTAAAGTTTTTCAGAATCATGTGTACCTCATCCCTATAATCCCGCTTTAAGCTATACGTGCGTATACTTCAGAGTGAACGCTTATGGCGTAGGAACGTTAAGAAAAGGTTGTATGAAGAAAGGTTGGCGTTACATCTTTTTTCAGTCCTGGCGAAATAACCTAAGAACATATTATAGACGATAATCCGATAGGTTAATTTTATATACTGTAAATTCAAGCGTGTTGTTCCCTATACTTTCTATTGTAGTCACTTTTTGCAACACACAAGTGTATTGGCATTCCCACATATTCCAATGTGAAAATAACACTTGTAAGTGTGTAAAAAGTGACTACCGTAGAGAATATAGGGAAATAACACAGTTGGATTTGCAGTGTAGGATTGTATACTGGTTAACTGGATCGTCTACCAGTGTTCTTTTTTTTTAAGTTGGTGGGATCAGTTGGTAATACGCTTGTAAAGGATAAGCAGCCACGTCTACCAATGTTTACTGACCTAAGGAGTGAAAATACGAGTTGCATTCTCATTACCAATTCTCTCGTTTATCATCTGTGCAAATTTTCTTATCTGTCTTATCATGGCTGTCAATTTTTATACGGAGTCCTTTTTCGTTTTTATTTTTTTTTCTGTAACATCGCCACAATTATGTTTCCATATAATTTTTGTTTTATGACCCAGGATAAAATTAAGTTATCATGACAAGCCCGTTTGTTATCGGCATGCGTGCTTAATCGCTATAATCTTATCAGACATCGTGTAAGTTCGTGCTGCGCTTTGCCAACATTGAGCTAAGAATCCATATCACGCACGTTTACACTCTACGCCACGCAGCTCTGCCGGATAGAGATGCTTTGCAGATAATTCTATATTAATTTTTTGTTTTTGAAGTAAATTTGGCATTTTGATGCATAGTAAGTGCAGTTATTTCGGCAGTAGGTTGTCTATCCTTTATTTCAAGCGTATCTAAGGAAACAAAAGACTAATTTGCCAAAATTAGTATACATATATTTTGCAAGGATTCTGTTCCGAGGTAACCTCGCAATTATTCGGTTGGATAAATTAATAGAAATTCTAGGATCCTCGTGATACACGGCTAGTGTCATTTGCCAGGTGTGCTGAAATTTAATTAGATGTGCATCAAAGAAAAATATCGCATCGCTTTACTCCGAGACACTGTGATATTTCGTAAATGAGGTTAACTCGAAAAGTTAGTCAGTCCCTGCATGCAACTGACTGTTATAACGCTTAAGGCATATCCGAGCTGTGCGAACATTTCATATTTCCCGCTCGGCGGCCATGTGGGATTTTCATTTTGCTCCCTGTAGCCAGTACTACCAAGTGCCCGACTGTTTCTAGGTAAATGAGCCCACATGGAGAAAAGTCGATATCAGCAGCCAGCCTACCATGTTTCAGGAAGACAAGCCTGCTGGCTGGCTTTTACACGGTCGACTATGAGTGCTGGCCAAAGCATAAGTGGAGAATTCTTGCTGACGTAGGCTGGATTGTATATTTCCTGAGTTCAGCTATCTTATCCACGTACAATATTGTCGTATCGCACTTGGTGCATCTTGGGGATCGATGCATCCGCAAACTCAAGGTAGTTTCAGATTATATACAACGGAGGTTAATTGCCCCATATGCATCAAGAAAATTACATACGATACAGTTACGTATCCGTTCTAGGGGAAGGCGACTACCGAAGTCATATCCTTCTCCTTTCTTGTTACGGCTACGTCCGAAGGATGTTCGAAGAAGTTCCGTCTACGGCCGATAGATGGCAGATCGTTAGCGACGAAATAATGTCTACCCATGTATTTTTCAACAGGTCCCACTCGTTTCCGGTTTCAGCCAGGATACAATTAATGATCCGATAATGGAGACGTATGTCCTAGCTGGTATTTTCTTCAGGAACACGATTTCTATCTAATGCTACATAAGAGATCTTGAGAAACGATGTCAGACTGGCTGTTAGGGTACCAGTGGCGCGGACTTCGAGTACCACTTTGGAAGGTGACTCTTTTCCTCGCTCAAGTTTCGGACATTAATATCCTGCCCTAAAGACGGCGGGCAAAGGACTGCTCGCTATTAAGGAGCAAGTTTTGACACTTTGTACGATGATGCTCCCTCTTGGACCGAGACACTCGATCCTAAGTGCTCGCGTCTCGAAAGACTTTGTGGATTATGGCAGGTGAACTTGTTTTTTTAGTTCATTTTTTTCTCTCTCATTCTAGAGGACGATTTGCGAGTTTCTCTTTCATTCCTTAATGACGCGTGTTCGCACTTTTATTATCTCGAAAGCAATATCTCGTAACGTGTGCTGTAGTAGGTAACTGAAATACCGACCGGCGATTCATTTGTAACTTTTCGAAATACGAGGGATTCCGTTATTATCGTGTTACCCCTGGTCTTTTAAATTAAAATCCTTTGAATTAAAATTAAAACAATCTGGAGTAGGATATTGTGTTTACTACAAGAAAATACGAACACACGATGTTCAATTGACTGTATAGAGTATGGGTTAAGTGGCTGGGGTATGGACCATGCGTGAGTACTCTTATTTGTGATTTATGAATCATGAGCGTTGATATTTATATTAATGGTTAAAATAGTTTATATTATAAACGGACCGGTTATTTGCATTCCTCTGGTTCGCCTTGAATAGTTGTATTTTTTAAAAATATATTTAGAGCAAGAAATATAGTAATACAATTGCAATTTCTGTTTTTCACTTACTGTCTCTTATTTTTTTGCTTCTTTTGTTTCTTGTACTCCAGTAATCAACTTATCAACCACTTCCGATTTTAGTCTTTCTGCGAATCTCATAAGCCCCTAGGGCGATTCGCTTTATCTCACTGATGCGAATTATCATTAATCATTGACAGCTGTCATCGGCCGCCCCGTGACACTAGTAGTGAATTCTGTCGTCATCGTTCAAGTGTCGAGTTATTAACAGTTGAGCCAGTAATTCGTCAGTTTACATATGTGATTTCGTGTATCATGCTGGATGTGTATTACATGCTTTTCATAAGGTGCCAGAGTGGTCTGTATACATATATGTATTCTTCTCGGAAAATCGCTATCCGTGCTAGAAATATATTGGATGCATGTACCCGATAGTACATTGTAAACTACTTGGTAATCGTTTTATTTACGTGACTGTACTTCTTCGATAGGAGTTTGGAGAACATTATTCAAGGGAAAACATGAATGCTGCATGTAAAATTCATTGCTACGGTTCATGTATATATATATATGTATATACATAGAGAAAACTTATGCTTGTTCTAATCGCTCTGTGCATTCTGGATGATCTTCAGTCGAGAGTTTATCACCTTGAGGTAATTCAAGCTAGAAAGTTTTTTGTCCGGCATTTATCTGCTTGAATTAAATTTCAATTAAATGCAGACGAACAATTAAAAATTCATTCACTGCCTAAACGCTTTGCAGGTATTCAGTCACTTTTTGAAGTCGATATTAAGTTTTTTTTCTCAGAGATTCATGATTTTTTTTTAATGTGTGAAACTCAAGTTCTTATGATTCTGTATTTACTTCACTTTTTTGTATGCTCTTCATTTATTTCTAGTGTCAAATAAAATTATAAAGGAGGCTTATGTATCTTAGCTTAAGGTTAATGGTGATTGAAATTTTTATGAAGCTTTTAATATCATGGACCTAAAAGTATATTTACAGTTGCAATCCTGTAACTTGAATTAAATGTAAATCTAAAAAGTTCATGGACAACTGCCAATAAGATATATGTATACCCTTCGTGTAGAAGTCTGAAAGCACAGATTTTAGGGCTGACTGAAATTTCTCATTATTTACACTTTTCACACTCATTAAGATCATACGATATTATATATCTGCCAGGTTCCAGGAAGTCATGAGATTTTCCTTTAGAAATTTGGATTTTTTTTCAAATCTAATTCTGATTTATTTTACATCCAATGTAGGCATATCCATGTTGTATTTTCATATATAGTCTGACCGACAAGGGATTTTAATGGGTAAATCCGGTTCTCTTACGCGTGGAATCATTGATAACGGTTCCATGAATATTTTGGAGCGATGGTCCAGTGCGCATGAAGCAGCAACCCCACAGGTATAGACTTCGTATTTCAAAGGGTTTGACTCTCTGCGTCCCTTTTGAGGAGGCAGGAGATTTTCATGTCGACAAATTTATCTCATCGGCGATAACCATGTCAAATACACTTGCACACGATAAGCAAATATTTCCCAATATTTGAAAAAAGCTTATCCGATATCTTGGCGATAATTCTGTCTCTGTTGACTGTGGCGATTACTGTAAGATTCAAGTTTTAAACTCTACCACATTATTTCGTTCTCGTAGATTGCGTTAATCGCTTTTTTAAGCTTCGGTTTATTCCGCATCGAAATATTTGGACGATCTTTCTCCTCAAATGTCTCAGCTTAAACTCAATTTCTTCTCATGATATTTTATTTACTGATTTAATCTACTTTTTCCCTCAATTACAAAATTTAAACTCTTACTCGTGGAGGACAAGTTAAGAATAAAATCGGAACGTGGAAAAATTTTAATATCTTTAAGTCAGTTTGAAATGAGTTCATCTTGGGAACTTCATGTAGCAATAAAAAATTAACATTTAATGCACTTCCTGTCAAATCTTTGATACAAATTTCAATTAAAGAACATTGAAGAAAGGGAGGAGAATAAACTATTCGATTAATCTATTGTATATGATCAAAATGTTCTACTCTTTTATTAGAAGATATTTATGATTATTATTGGTAGAAGGTACAACATTATTATATAATTCGTCCTCATCCGAGACAGTGGAATTTGATTTCGCGCATGCAGGAAATATATCTCGCTTTATTCTCATTTCACGAGAAAATGAGACTTTTTTGGAGTTAATGCTTCGGAAGAGAGTCTTATTTTGTCTTGATTTATTGAGGAGAAATTGGGAAAAATTATATTACAATTATATTTTTGAGAAAAAAGACCGTCCAAACATTTCGACCCAGGATGTCGTGGAAATATTCGATGGATGCTGCAGGATATAGGAATATTATTTTACAATCGTTACACGCTTTGTTACAGTCCAGTCGATTCCGATATTCGTATTATCAATGTGCCTGGAGACCTTTTGTTATCGCGAAACTATTGTGCAATCGAACAATTCACAAAGCCACCTCGGCCTATCGGTACCGTAATGAACGCTCGTTATTTAAATTTTTTTTCTATTTTTTATTTCAGATTTTTTGTTATCCATCATGCTAATTCGCGTATTGATGATCTACGAGTAAAATTTTGAACAGTAGAAAAATAATGAAATTGTTAGCAACTCACGCGTGGCTTTGTATCGTATTCATGTTAGAAGGTATACAAGCACATATTGTTTCACGCTGGAATTTATTTTATTTTCGTTTTCTATAGTCGGTATACGAATTTAAAATGTCTTTTTTTGGCAGTTCGCAAACAATAGGTACAATGGCTTTCTATAAAATCACGAAAATATATGGTGAAATGGAAAAATAAAATATTTTTGTTGTTTACGGTCTGTCAGAAAAATAAACTTTGTTCCTGGATATAATATACTCGAATGACCGTTCATCTATATTTCAGAATCAATTGATACTCTCGTATAATTGTAATATACTGATTGCTTTGCGGAGAAAAAAAAGTTCCTTGCTTTCGTTTCTTCGATAACAACTGAGGAAATTTCTTGTAGAACCTTTTACTAATTACTAAAGCATTATGAACATTGCATTGTTGTCAGTAATTTAAATCAGTCATTCATGCACGTTCGTATTTCCATTGAGAAAATGTCTACAATCTGCTCTAATTAGGACATGAAATTTAATTGGCTCCGATGTTCTACGTTTCGCAGAAACAACGAAGACAGCCGTAAATTCTGAATTCTCATTAGACAAGCTATGCTCTATTTTATCAGCTTTAGCCTCCAACTATAAACCTGTAAGCTGATTAAGTGATCGACATACCGCTTATCAGTTAAACAGTGAAATTGGAATTACATTCGAATACTAATTCGTGTTAATACCATTAATAACCAGCAATGAAAATAAACGTCCTATAGAATTTTATTAGCAGTCAATTTGATTAAAAAAATTATCGAAAAATTCTTATCAACGTCCCTTCAGTAAAATTCTGTCACTAGCAATCGTCACAACACAGAGTATACCCTTGCTCCATTTTTTTCGGGTAAGAATTAACAAATTTTCTTAGCTTATTGACTAAAATCGATTAGCTTTCCTGAAATGCGTTAACACTCAAAACGAGCTTTAAGGACAAAAGCCCCAGAGCTTACTGGCAGCACTCCTTGTTTGCCGTGACGTTCGTATAGGTGCGTTCCCAAGGGTGGATGCTATGTGGTAAACGGTAGTTATAGGCATACATATAGGTATACAGTCTGGTATAGAGCAGGGAAGGTAGGTGGATATAGCAGGTATACGTCACCCGTCATTCCCTTCTTCTGTATGAGGAAAGGGAGACATGTTTATATGCGCGTTGTATCGCATTACTCATGCCCCACCCACTCTTTCATCCAGATCCCTGGTGATCTTTTAAGCTGACGCAGGCGTCGATTCAACTTGCTACGCCACTGCCGTCGCTTTCGCATATCGCATCAGACACGCGACAAGTGCTGGTGGCGTTTACGTTGTGAATGGAGCTTAAAAAGATTTTAATTAAAATTCCTGTACCCTGTTCGATATTGATCCATCTGATTCCTCTTTGGCGAAACCCTTTTACCATTTTTCTGGATCGTCATTCATGCTGTTATTTGTCCCTGATTTTTTTGTTACATTTTTTTCTTTCTTTGCACCTTTCTTTTTCAGTTTTAAATTGACCTATACTTTCTTGTCAATAATATCTTTATTTGCTAAACTTTCTGTATTGCTCTGCGCAGGAAGTTCTATATTTTGGGGGGTGGGATATTGTCGGGGTCGGTGTTGTAGCCGCCATTTTGACTTGGGAAATTACTTGATCCATATTTTTCAATGGGATGCTGTATATGCATCAAACTTAATTTCCTTTACGTCTATGTGGCGCACGAGTGCAACGAATTTCGGTGCCACTTCCGATAGGCTCGGAGGAAATTGTATTTCGTGGAAAATGTATGATAGCTGCAGCTTTTCCTTTTTTATGCTATTCGGGGTGACCTGACCTGACCTAAGCTAACTTGACCTTGTAGAGAATAGTTAAAAAAATTACGATTCGTTATTGGACTCAATCTAAAGAATTTGAATTACGTTAATGAAACGTAACATTTGCTAAATTTATTATTAATTATAGCTCTAATATTTCAACCTGAACTGTATTACGACGTTGTCGCTCTATTTTGTATGAATAGACAAAAAATTTTCTTATCTCCAAGATGCAGCATTTACAATATATTTTCTGATTTGGTAAATTTTTTTATTTCCCCTAGTTATGCAGGGTGAGTCGTTTAACTTGGCACAAACGAATATCTCGGAACAGAAGTATTTTATTAAAAAGTTGTTCGAACAAATTTCGTTTGGTTTCGAAGGGGAAAAAAATTCGGTACCGTTATTTTTTTAAGGGTTTTCCAAGGTTTTTCTAAGGCTCACTTTGTTTTTTTTAAATGATAACCTATGTTTTATATCGCAGATTGTTACGCTATGTAAGAAACCAATTAACTTTTGTCTGAAACATTTTTTGATAGGACCAGTATTTTCAATGTTATCTCAACATCAAGCGTAGACCCCGAGATTATTAATAAGTATAGCGATTTTGTAGATACGAAAATCGAAACAGAAGAAAAAAGTTACTTAATGCTTTTTTTCTTGCGTAAATAACCTATTTACCATTAATATTCCTAAATAATATTATAATAACTATTCAAAATGGTGTCAAGCACCAATGACTTTTCGAATTCTCTTGAGCTAGAAGAAAGCCTTAGTTAAATTTTGTCTTCTCTTCTTGATAATACTTGATCCTATTAAAGAAATGTTTCAGACAAGAGTTAATTGGTTTTCTGTACAGCATAACAATCTGCAATAAGCAGTATAGATTCTCATTTAAGAAAAGCCAAGTTGACCTTCGAAAGACCTTGAAAATCCCCATGATTAAAAAATAACGGGACAGCACTTTCCCCCTCGAAACCAAAAAAAATTTGTTCGACCATTTTTTTCGTGAATTGCTTCCTTTCCGAGATATTCGTTTGTGCGAAGTTAAACGACTCGCCCTGTACATTACAGTTATGACGAGGCCTCGGATCACCCGTCATCATTGATTTCCAGAGGGCCGCCAGATAGCGCTGGAGGGCTAGGAGTTTCCGAAAAAATATTATGAGTTCTGATCAGGAATCGAACCCGATTTCACACTGCCAAGTCGGGCTCTTATCGCTGCGCCACCGAACCCACTTTCCAACCTAATAAATCCTATTCATTTATCTTCTTCGGTAATTCCTAGGTTGTCTTCCTTTTAGCTTCGTGACGTCACGTTACACACCTCCGCCCTTAAACACGAGACGTGGGTGCGAAGCAACCCCACTGAGCGTCCTCCTCGACCTCAGGATCTGTTTGACCCCCCCTGACCCCTACCTTGATGTTAGCCTCTGGTCGTGACGATACGAACGCCTCGTCACACAGTTTAATGATATAGTATCAGTTTCTCGTGCTATCGATTATTCATACTGTGATAATGATAACAATATCTTTAAAATAATTGTAACATACTAAAACAAATCGTATAATCTCTTAAATCCTTCTCAGACTGTTGCTACTTTTGAAATATGAATCGTATGTATGTTTTTTTAAAATATGGACGCATAAAAGTAAGTACGGCCGTTTCCCTGCGTTTACTTGAAATAACAGTTTTTCTCATACTAAACTTTTTTCCCTTTATACTCGCCCTGGTCTACCCCGCCGTATTCTTGTAGATAAATTTAAAACCCGTGAAACACATTGTAAACTCATTGCGACTGTACGTGGTAGAAAAAATGATTTAAAAAATAGAATACAGATGGATTTCGCAAGGGGATCCGAGTACGTTAGTACGGTGGCTGCTGTTTTGCATATCGACGGGGTGACGTAACGTCGCGTCTATTGTCAGACGCGACACCCTCTTCCTTTTCCTGAAGAGCGTGCTCTATTGAATTCACTGGGAAATCTGGGTACCGATTGAATTTTCCTGAACGAATAATGAAGAGGCAAGAAGAAATATATTTCCTTATCATTGCTATTATCGTTATTGATTTCATTAAATAATTACAGATTTCACGTATACAAATTATCATTATCGATGCTCTGTTGTGATTGCGTAATCAGCATATTCTTGAAGTATCCATAGATAAGACGCACGGGAGAGCTAGTATCGGATAAGCATGATTGCAGGAACGATGCACGAATACGAATGCGATTCCTTTTTTCAGTGCTTTTTTTTTAGAAATTTTATATAAAAATTTTTAATCGCGCTCCACATATTACATCACGCAAATTGTTTCCTTCCATAAAGTGGTGTCGTGAATACACGAAGCCATTTTCATCCGAAGGGTTGCTTTCTCTCAGACGTTTTCAACCCGCTGGATAGCGACTTGCCATTTCCCATTTTCCAACCTCTGACCCACATTCATTCAGCCATTCATCCCATTCGGGTCCTTTTAGCTTGTTCGAGCGGTAAAGCAACGACGTTGAACTCTCGTAGTCGAGGTCCTCGAGTTTTCTTCATTTTTCTCACGACAATGGACCAGCCTCGTTAATTAGCAGTGATCATTTAGTGGTACGTCACAAGGATAGAATTTCAAAGGCTCTACAAAGCTTTACGACTCTCGCCAATTCGTTTGCGTCAACAGCCGTATTTCGCATTCACAACAGGTGGCGGGTCTTTAATCTCGAAACGATACATCAAATTTGAGACTTCCATCCTACGTCACAAGATACTTCGACTCGAGTTGTCAGTTTACCCGAAAGCACCAAATTGGAATACAACGTTGTTGACTGTTTTACGACTGGTATTCGAAGGCTTTGTTCTGCACTAATTATTTTCTGAGTTCGATTTTTTGAGAAAAAAAATTGCCACGGAAAATTTGTAGCTCAATGGATATTTACGTTAAACGTGTCATGCCAGGGGAAGCATATAGTTTTCTTCTTTGATAATGAGTTTAAGGAGTATTTAACTAAAATGAGTCAGACGAGTAGACGTTACTGCTCCTAGTAGTGCTGGCAAGCGTATAGTCAGACAGTTCCTACGTAATCGTCGTTTGTGGTTTTTTTTTATTTACCAGGTGGAAACTTTCCTGTTATTGCCAATACTGACTACTCGTAACAGATTCGACTAGAATTGGTTTTCAAGACTGTATATCCTGTCTTGACCCACTATCGATGAAACGATTGGTAAAGTGTAGGTCATACGTAGGCAAGGAATATATTTTTATGCTTAACCAATAAATGGACGAGCACTGGTAATATATTGGGGCTGATTTACACTGAAACTAGAGCTAATGGCAAGTCATTTTTTTAAACTGACAATCCGATATTTATATAATTAATTTACGTTATTATTCCAGTAACGGACTAAATCGGACTGTCGATAGTAGATCCCACCTTTGTCCAACAGTAATGAGTATAATAGGTCGAGTATTGGCTGATTGAAATTTCTTTGGATCACTTTAGTATTGGCCTGATATTTTCCAAGCTTACAACACGTATCTATTTCGCCAATAGTACATTTCCACCTGGATCCCATTTACGCGTCTCAAAAATATTTTTTCGTATTTCCTTCTTATCGTTTGTTGATCTCTACCTTTCTCGCGACTGAATATTTTTCACGCTGCGATTTCATATTTTTCACTTAGATTCTCCAAGCTAGATAAATCACACGTTTCAGTGAAATTATCATTGGAATATAATCCTGGGTTAAATGTAATGGATATACAGTGACTCTCGTTCTATCAGATTTATACACTTTGAAAGAGAGCTGACTCCAAGCAATTACATTAATATCTATTTATTTCCTGCATAACCCCTGAGCACTAGCTAATCATTTTCCTCTTACGGACGTCCAAGCTTCTTCGTTACGACTGTTATATCGAGAATTGTTGAAAGAAAATTTTTCAAAAAAAAGGAGACTTGATTCCCTATCATCCCTTGCTTGCTCTCCTGTAGGACCAAAGTCCCACTGGATAAGGATTCAAGTGGACGGTAGACTCAACATGATTGATAACGCAAGTTCTTGTTCTATTCGAATAGCCTGTTCTTCGCTCTTCCATCCCCCCCTCTCTCTCTCTCTCCCTTCCTCCCTACCATCCATCCTTCTTCATCCAGCTGATTCCCTGTCCCTCTATTTGCTTTCATTTACTCTCTCCCCATGCTCTCTGCTCTACTATCGGATCATTCAGCAGGACTATGACTAATAGCTCTCTAACGTGATCCCATATTCCTGACGATCGCCATTGCGTAACCTCAAATCCCTGATTCCATGACACGATTAATTCCGGTATCAGCATGTCCTTCCTATTTAGTACAAGGTCCTTGTACATTTCCCGACTACTTTTGTTATGTACTCTCTCTTTCTCCAGTATTACCAGTTCTCGCTACACACATCTCTCTCTCTCTCTCTCTCTCTCTCTCTCTCTCTCTCTCTCTCTCTCTCTCTCTCTCTCTCTCTCGCATGTTCTTCATGCGTCTCCTCCATCCCGTATTTCACTACGAAGCGGTCTGGACTAAGTTGGTATAGAGGCTCTGTTGAAAGGGGCTGATTTATCAGCCCTCGTGTGTGCACGGCTCTCAGAAAATCTTTCGAAAGCGCGTTTCACGTGGGATCGTCTTACGTGTTTGTCCTTGGGAGAAAAAAAAGGAAAAGAAAACGACTGAAGAGGTTAAAACGCTTATTCAACGTAAGATTGAACGGATTGAGCGGATTGAACGGATTGAACAGATTGAACCGAGGGGCTTTGTTGACATCTGAAAATCGAACTCTTATATCCTCTTGGAGTCTCTGAGCTCTTTAATCGCGCTTGAGACATCAACCCCCGTTTGCGTGACGAAATCACGCGTGCAGTTTACTTTTGGGCGCTTCGTGTATTCGAGCGCAAAATCTTTTTTTCATATTCTTCATCTACTTTATCGAGACGCTTGCGGGGATGGAGCAATGGCGGAAACACGTGAGTTAATTCACGAGTGAAAATACTGCAGGTAATGTAGACCAAAAAACCAAAAGGGAAACTTACAAAAAGGTGGAAATGGGTTAATGGGCTTCCAGAAAGACGTAACGCGTGGAACGTTAATTCGCTTGGATGCTACCGTGGATTTACGTTTTGCACAGATCCAAAAAGTTATTTCGCACTTTTCCTTAAGCGTGTTATTTTCGTGACGTTACAAAACTGGAGGAGAGACAACCTAGAAATTATCGAAGAAGATAAATAAATAAATTTATTGGGCTCGGAGAGTGGGTTCGATGGCACAGTGCCCGACTTGACAGTTCGAAGGTATCGGGTTCGATCAGAACTCATAATTTTTTGAAAACTCCTAGCCCTACAGCGCTATCTGGCGGTCTTCTGGAAATCAATAATGACGGGTGATCCAGGGCCCCATCATAATACATATATACATATATATATTACTCAGAATTTACATATGAGTGCGCGCGAGTGTGTTTGTACATATATATAGCGTTTTTTCAATTCTCCAGAATTCTGAAAGATCCATGAGAATATTTTACCCTCTAGGATTTATGACACTATAGTATGCGCAGCTGACAAACCTGTCCCGAACACGTCCAAGGGTACAAGTATTCCCCCTTGCAAAAGTCTCCCTCCACGAAAACGATTATAAGCATATCACATGCACTCGCAAAATTTGCAGTACCTACAACTTCATAATCGAATCGTCATTACCACTTACTACCACCCCTTTCGTTACTTTTTATATTTGATATCCTCTGTCTTCTCCAGGATCGTCTCATCCTCGCGATTGAACCTTTGCATAAGTCTCTGGATACGCGCCAAGGATGGCGAAGTTAAAGCGTAAGAGTGAAATAGAAAGTGAGAGCCAGATAAGAAGATAGTGTGAAAGGGAGGGTGGGGGGGTTTGTTGCACAAGTTAAAAAAAAGTTGATTAATTTCAATAAATCGTCCTGCAAACAAGGAGCGCATTTTTCACTAGAAATTGGTATCTCTCATTGTCAGTCTAGACCTTCACGACACTCCTTAATACGTATATTCGTGCCAGCGGATATTTTAATACAAGTACACGTGTCCTATGCACACGAACACTCGAGTGTGTGAGCTAGAAAGGAATTCTTTAGCTGGAGGATAAAAAAAGCATGAAATATGCGCACAAGGCAAGTACCCACCGAGCGACACGAGACAATGCGCGTATGGGGGATGATAACGGCGATGGTACAGCCTCTCAAAAAGCAGTCTGGTCCATGCAGTGACGAGCAGCAAAAAGGGTCCAAGTAAAACATGCCGTATCGGATATTAAAATATTATACAGAAATATTCGAAGAAAAAAAGGGAGTGGCAAGGGGCTAACTAGGCTTCTTTCCTCTTGACGGTCTCTATAGGAAATTTCTTGTAAACTTGTATATAAATCGACTATGGCTAAGGTGTAGCGTACGTGTCAGCCGAACTGACGGCCACTTATCTATTCAGAATGGTACGAACGCCGCGTAGCCCCTGAGGTTTTTATTTTCTCATAATATCGAAATGATATAACAGTCTGTGTGCTTTCGACGGGAGCGAATTTTCACGTTTATGTAGTCGCAGTGTATGTAGCGTTAGGTAGAGATATACATAAGGGTGGAATATAGATATACAAAGACATGTTATGGCTTTCGGGGAGAGCTGCGGCGAGTATATCGGGCGTGATATGGGAAAAGGATGGAGGACTGCTTGAATTTACTTTTACGAAGACATTTCGTTTCTTGAGATTCCTTTAGTATCGAATTTCTACGAATTCTTCTTCCTTCTCTTCTTTCACTTGTATCCACCTCCTGTGAATTCTACGTTTTCGATGGCTCCTGATTCATTTAACGGATGCCAGGCTTTTCGTAAAAGAATCGACTCCTCCTGTCGCTCCATCTAGCGTCAACTTCTGCACTCCTGGTAGCCTCGTCGGAAGGGTGGCTGATCGACGTATTCCCAGGCGGTTTGGCCAAGTGTCTTGAAACGACCCTTGAGATCGTCAAGTGGGCGCCTATAGGGATGTGGGTTATCTCGATGTTGCTAGCGAGGACAATGGCGACTTGTGGACGTTTGAGAGTCGCTAATCGTCACGAGGAGATAACGGGTGAAAAATAAGTACACTGCAGATTCAAGTGTTATGCTTTAACAGGAGTGTTGAAAATTGCTGTCATGACTTTTTCAAAGTTTACACGCGTATTAATGACTAATGCAGTAGACGAAAGTCAGTGTCCACGATTCGAGTACAGATCTGTGTCATAGGCTGCACGTGTGCTAGATCATGATCTATGGATCTTAAATGGAGTGACGATAGATACATTTTTTTAACGCGAATAATATTTAACATACTTTGAAACTTTTTTAAAAGTGATTACAGTAATTTCAATAGTTGAAGTATGTTTAAATAAAAATATTTTATACATCTTAAGAGTGTACCTGGAAAAATCGTTAATTAAACGTAATTCAGTCGGTTGGTGTTCAGTGTCAAGGCTGCATTTGACGTAGCGCGAGGGTCATAGCGAAATTGAGAAAAAAGAGAAGGGGGTAAGCATGAAATACGAGGTCGCGAAAAAAAACGTGTATCATATATTTTTTTATTTTCAATCTGCAATGGCGGCTCTCGCACATGGATGTACGTAGATGAATGTGAATAGTGAAATTTGTATATGCACCTCTATAGTAGATACCTGGTTTGATTCGGCTTGTTTCCAATAGGTCGGAAGAGCTTCGTATAAAGCCGCTTTTTATTTCACTGCTGGTACAGAGGTGAACGAGGCTCGCTTATAAAATAATAATGCTAGAACCTTTTTACATTATTCCTTAGCTTTTACCCTAAAGCAGGTGAAACGGCGGAAACGGTCGGATTCTTACATGACTCCTTGGAAACGACTCCTCAAGTTCCCTAGAATATTTGCTTTGCTTTCTTCAAACACGAAGCTTCCAAATTTTCTCATGTTTCCCGCTATCATTTAATCCTTGCTTTCTCGATCCTTCAGTTTCTACAATCTCGCAGGCTTTCCGAGCTCTTTGTATTCCCGAAGGCCACGAGAGGTCGTCTAAACCGCTGTACCTCCTTTTGACAAATTCCCGTTAGAGACGTCTCTAACGGGGGGGTCGACAATTCCGGATTCCGCTCGGAGGATTCCGCTTGTCCCTGTAAGAAGCTTAGACCGTATTATTTGCGATATATTAGTTGCTCCGACGGTGTAGGGACCCGTGCTGACGTAGGTAGATACGCCTTTGGAGATTAGGTATTACTTTGCTTCACGAAATTGGACTGACGACCGATAAGAATGTTATACACTGATAAAACCTGATAATTAACGAGCATTGTGTTTATAATTGAAACTATACCGTTCGAGTTTACATCTACGGAATCCGTCGATTTGACGGATTTCATATTCCATGTTTAACAAGGAAACTACCCTTCTGACTTTTCTTTATTTTTTACCTTTTATGTAACGTATATCTGCCGTATACCGTTTATGTAACGTATACCTGCCCTTTTCCTATCACCCTAACCTGTTAAAGGAGGTTAGACGCTTCCTCCAAGCGATAATTATTTTTTGCGACTGTGCTACAAATTGAAATATTTTCTCGCCCTCCCCTGTGAACCCCCTTGGGCCCCTTGTCGCATCATCCCTGTACAGTTTAAGAAGTTTTCAACCCCTTACGCTTGTTCGTTAGTAGCGCCGAATAAATTAACCTCGTCCATCAGCCTAACAGCTGCGGGCTTCTTCGAAGTTGAAAATTTTCGCGAAATCACCCGGCGTTACTTTCGACAAGTTTTTGCTCGGGGTAATCGACAAAGATGAAAATCTTGAAAATCGGGAATTCAAGCGCTCCAAGAGAAATGGATGTGGCTGTCGTTTAATTATAACAGCCACGGGGGGTCCTTGACGAAAACTTTTCTTCGCACTTTGTTATTAGTTTCTATAGAACGCACGAAGCATATGAACTTCGTTGCAATTTCGTTTTTTCGATATTTTAGATGCGACAGTCGACTAATGCAGTTTTCTAAATATTCTTTTTGTCAACTTTAAGTTCTAACGCAGTGCGCGAAACTTTTTCAGGCAGTTTTAGCCACTGTGATGCGCTTTTGTACTCGATGACTTTTTCACGTGGCTTTTCTATACATTAAATATTATATAAGATAGGCAGTGCAACGAGATGCGGAATTTTATTTTCTTAGTTTTTTCGTCACATTCTTTAATGCAATTTTGAACTTTAAAATCCTTTACGAACTCAAGTTTGAAATATTGAAAATGTTGAAAAACTTAATATCGGATTACCAACAGTGAAAAAAGCATAAACTGAGTTACACACGATTTTTATTTATTTACTATACGTACCTACTCTTCCCGTATGCACAAATACATGTAACATGAGTTCACTTAATACCGATGGTACACGACATAGAAATTTAATTAACCAAAAAGCAAAGTTTTACAAAAATACAGTGTACGCTTGTTAGTATGTTTTTTGTATGCATTTTATTTGAAAATGCCAATGGTGCATTGCTGATAAATTTCGTGAGCCTAGCTTATGCCAATAATCACGTAAACCTATTACGAGACCAGACGTGAATTCAATTTGATTACATTTGAACGCAATATCAAAACCAGAGTCCTGGCGATGAATAATTTTTCTGAAAAATTCGCATTAATTTTCTAACATATTACAAGCACATATTATTAAGAAATATATATGGCACCCGTATTTTAATCACACCGAAGCTAATCAATCGATTGACGACTGATCGAGAGAAATTGTCTGTATGCACTTACGGCTCAGGTTTCGCTCGGTTTGATAAAGTGCATTGTAGCATGTACGCTACCACAGGTGTACGTACACTAGCCACGCTCCATTTCACGTCGGGCTTTAATAAATAAACGGCACGACAGTCGATATATGGATTCCTGTGTCACTCGTGGAAATCAAACTAGACGTCCTTTAGAAAGTCAGAAAAGTCGCGACGCGCTGCCTCCTACGTGTTACGTGGTGCATAGGCATTACGCGGTAGCAATGCAGCTTTCATAATGCCTACGAGTGCATACATTAATCTGTAGAAAGAAACTTTCATTAAAAAGCTTTATAATCCTGTAGTAAATTAATCGATATAACTTATGGGCGTTACTTTCGTGCTTAGAATATCATATTGAGCTTTCACTCAAGATTGCGTAATATTGTCTATGGTTAGTCATACGTAGGAAATGTGTTCTGGGTGCCAGTTACTCATTGGTGGCAGTGCCAAAGAAGTCCCCTGAATATGATATCGATGCATTATGGATAGATGAACTATTTTTATTGACGGGTCTTTGATCTCTTTGATATTGAAGATCGATCCTAAGAATTACGTAGATGGCGTGACGGACGGTCGGTGAAAGTGCGAAGAGAAGGTAAGATACGTAAAAGCAAGAGAGTGTTGAAGAGCATTGAGAAGGGTTGGAATTTAATTTCGCGGACAGTGAACACTTTCGTATTTTAAGTTAAAGAGAGATGGCAGCACTGGGCAGTCGCGTGTGGCGATTCTTATTCCCTGATGGGAATACGAGTCCGTGAGCGGAATTCAGGTGGTCCTGGTCGTTGGGCATCGGTTAGGAGTGAGCTTGCGGTACTATCGTAAATTCGTGGTGTTACAGGTCCGGGGAGTATCGTGAATTCATGATGCCGGAGGATCCCAGCATCCGTGATACTTTCGTAGACAGTTTCCGGGTCGAAGCCTAGTATTACCGAGGTCGGGAATGTACGAGAGGATGGGCGTGAAAGATTCCCTAGGTGTCATCTACAAAAATTGCTTAGCCAACTCATTGCCAGTCTTATGCAAACTGGCAGCAGCTTTATATTATAACCTCGCACGAGCATCGGTATCGAATTCGCAAAAATTCCCAGCAACGACTTCTTCGTCGGTTTAATCGATTGGACCAGGTATATCGGAGCAGATCGATCCAGGACGCGTGTAAGAAAATTCCACGAATTCACAAGGAACGGAATCTAACCTAGAATTTCGTAAAGTCCCGATCGACGGTTTCCTGTCTATTTTACTGACTTCGATGAGCCACGCGACTCGATTTCCTGCGGCTGACAGCTGATCGGATCTTTGCCATGGGTTGTCATCCCGAAGTGCATCCCCCGGGTGGCATCTTGCCCAGGATGCAGAGAGTGTCCATTAGCGCGCACTCTGGCGTAGTGGGAATGCGGTATCCTCGCCGTTTGCTCCTAACTCAGTTTAACCCACTAAACAGGAAATTCGAGTGTTCCTGTTCGCATCCTACACTCAGCCGCATCGTCGTCCAGTCGCGACCCTCCTCTCAATGCTCTATGAAACTACCCGTAATATCCAGCGTTCAGAATGTCAGGCATTTCAGCAAGACACAGCTGTATCTGCCAGGCGCAGAGAGGGTGCACCTAGCTGTGTACACTTCGGTGGCGGAAGATATAAAAATAGTGAGGGCAGACCAGATAGGGTGGAAAAGTAGACCGAGAGTCGGCCAGAGTGTTAAGGGAAGATCAGCGGAGCTTGTAACGCCGCGCTAGCACTGTTCCTAGCAGAAAATCGGACCAAGGCTAGACAGCATGAGTCGGTCGATACTGGCCCCCTCGGCGACGCTAGTGGCCCATCCCCTTCGTCACCCGACTGTCCTCCCGGCACACCTCACACCCCTGACCCGTCCTCCTCCCACGACTACCAACCCCTATACCAACCGGTCCACCCACGCGCTCAAATATTTTCAGTCGTTCTTCTGCTCCTGGCCAGCAGGGCAGCAGTGCCACTACACCCGATGCTGCGCCCTTCTGCCAACACTAACGATAATTAAGGTCAAGCCAATTGGACCTTCGCTGTTTGTTCATCATCGTGTAACCCTTCCTTCGTGGACTTGCCAACTGTACATTTTTTAATATCGTCAAAATGCTTTTTGTCTTCGGACCGCAGGGGATAACGTGGCTGTTCGTCTCTCAAGGGGATGGCGCTTTCATTCGCGAAGCGGTAGGATTATTCCACTAGGACTCGTCAAGCAGGAAATCTAGGAATGCATGCTTTTTTTTTTTTCATGCTTTCTGGGTTAAAGCACCGTAGGCGAAATTTTTACGAGCGAAGCTAGATGATTGTGAGTCTGTGCAGAATCTTCAATCTGCTTTTATACTTTTTTTTCTTCCCGTTTTTTTTCCTCTTCCTTTTCATATTCTTATTCGAATCTTTCTCGATGCTATTAATCCTCTGGTGATCCTCGTCGAAGAGTTTTCGTCTTATTTTTAATGTATCTCGCGCGGTATGATAGAAACGGGGACTTAAGCCATTCGTCAAAGCTTGGTTTCGGTTTTTTTTTATTTTTCGAAAGCTCCTCGTTACCTTCTGATTTTTATATTTTCGCGCAGAAGCGTCTAGCACTTTCCTTTGCGGCTGTAATTTACCTGGGACGAAACTCGAGCTCCTACCTTCTCTGCAAATAATAAGGTTCGTTGCTTCCTAAGACCGATTTCGACCTCGACGTTCCTTATCCTCTTTTTTACCTTTCCTTAAGGGAACCTCCGTTTATCGGCATGTCGAGATTTATTTATTCGACGTTCTCACAGAGCCGGTACCGTTTCTCAAAGGATCGTTACATGAGAACGTTGTTCAAGAAATACTCTAGACGATTCAGTTAAATTTTTTATTTTGACAATTCTTTTTTTTTTAAGGATCAAGCCGCGGCTCGACGTCAATTATTATTGCAGACATTTTTTAACTATGCATATATCCCTTACTAAACGAGAGGATCGTAAGGATCAAAAGTTAGTCCTGTAGTTAAATTAAGCTTTTCCAGACTCCTAGAAATCAATGGCACTAAACTCTGTTCTCTTGATCCAAGTTTTCTCAAACCAATTTCGCGAGATCGTTACAAACCAGGTCAAATTCCTCTTAAGGAAGCTGCGATTTTTCTCGACGTAAAGACTTACAAAAACTTTTAACCGTCTTTGCGGATCTTTGAGTCTCATCCGATTGGTGCTCTGAATGAAAAATGTCCTAAAACATTTCTCTAATGATGCATTCAATCCTTTTCTCAGTAGCGTAGAACTCATTTCTTTTTGATATTTCACCCTTTTTTTTTCTTCTTCGTTTTTTGTCCGGATTGACGTTACCGGAAATCCGCCGTAACTTACTTTACTGCTCATAAGGGTAGTATGATGAAAATGTACTTTTTCTGTTATTTCATAATAGACATATTCGTTGTAATCGTGATAAGGAATAAAAAGTATGCATACATATATACATATCCATATATATATATACAGTGACCAAAATGTCAGAAGGACTCACTGGGCTTAATCTCATCCTTGTTCCGTGACACCGGATCTGCGTAGGATCAGTCGGTTATGGTCGTAAGGGTCCAAACCAGAACTACCCTCTATTACAAATATGAAGCCTCAAGTTGGGAGGGTGGAAGGTCTGTCGAAGCTCATTCTTGCGTCCTTTGGTGCGCATGACAACTACTCGAATTTCACTGAAAGGAAATTCTGCCCGGTAGGAAACGGAATTTCATCCCGGGTAAAATTCTCTTGGGAAATATCATTTTGTTCTGGATGTCGCGATTTTGATAAGTCCCTGCGGCTTATCATAAAACATCAATTCTTAAGTATATTGGAGAATATTCGAATATTCAAATATAGTCTAAAAGGGTAATCGTGGATTCACTTGACGTAATCACGGATATAGATTTAATAACCTATATTAATTGATATTAACAAATGAGACACATGGATTGAAACATTATTACGATTATTATGCTTGATTCAAAATGAAGTGATACTTATTTTATATAATTCAAGAAATTTCTTTTTTTTTTCACGAGTTGGCATCTAACAGCAGGTGAAATTTAGAAAATTATTGTTTTTTATTCATCAACAAAATATTGGAGCACTCAATGCATCGCTAGAATACAGGGGCCAACGCCTTGTGGCTTTGAATGTAAATGAGTCCCTTTAATCTGGCACTCAGCTCACACCATAACTATAGTATATGAGTTTGTCTGGTAAATATGTGAGCATTTATCAGTAGCATCCTGCTACTATTACAAAGTACACGGTTAGTACCAACGTGAAAGGTCGCACTTCTGTCAATTAATCTACAGTTTTAATTATCTCACGTCCAAGGGAGTATGACAGTTTCCACGAGTTGCTTGTCTTTTAATTATAAAGAGGCAATTTTTCATTACTTGCTCATTATGAGCCACGCGTTGTTTGGATTAGCAGAAAAAAGAAAATTCTTACGTTTTATCAGGAGAATATTATCAATGGTTGAGTCGTAATTTAATTTTTTATGCGAACAAGCACAGTTATTCAACACAGAATTGTCTACCCGTTACTTTTTCTTATCTCATGCTTATCTTTCGTTCGATTAGTTTACACTTGTCGTTTTAATGATTCGTCTAACTCTTGTGACAACACAGATATATACAATGCATATAAAATTTTCGAACTGCACGTTACACTGGTACCTGCTGTAGGCACTAACGTACTTAAGTATTTGCTAAACGAAACAAACAGAAAAGATCTCGATAAAGCTTCACGTATATATATATGTATACAGATAGTTGTGAAGTTAGCAAAATTAGAAGTTAAGAAAAGTTTAGCCGAACTCGTCAACTTATACGGAACGTGTAATTGCCCGAGAGGAAAAACTATTAGGTAACCTTGAGCTAATCATTGTGCCGTTAAGACGTAGGACTCGGATACGTCCCGTGTTGAATAATAGTAGAAAATTCGCAGCTTTTGCGTGACACGTCAAATAAATGGTGAAATATTAAATTTTCGTTCCTTGGAAGCTCTGAGATACAACAGAAAAATCTCGTGGACCCCTAAGGGAGGCTGACCCAATTTCTTGAGTGTGAACGGAACGACGAAGGATTTTTACGTACGAAGCAAAGGAACGTAAACCAAATTACGTGTAAGAACAATAATATTTTTTATTAATAAAATAAAAAAATTATTGAAATAAAGCATATTTAATATTTTGACTTTTTTGCATATTTTTTTAATCGATCCAACTCGAAATGTGATCTTATCTGGTACTTCCTTCTTGTACTTTTTCTACGGTTGCCTGACAAGAATTGAACAGTCTGACAGGACGTGAAATATTGTTAAAAAAAAATTACTCAGCAGTTCGTTTCTATAGAACGGTGACGTTGCAGTCACGATTGACTTTTCCATTTCCTCTCACAGATAAGACACAAGTGCACCGCAGCGATAGGCGTAACTTCATCACGAGAGTGTCGGACAGGAGTGAAAGAGATAAAAGAGAGCGTGTGAGAAAGAGAGGGGGGGAGAGAGATAGCAACAATAGAAAGACTCTCTGGAAAAGTGGAAAAGCTTTGTATCCGATGGTTCGACGTCTTTTTTTTTTCCTATTTTGTATTTACCGCCAAGTTTACACCTACGTCATATATGCTTATTCAGTACTGATGTATTACTTGAAGTTAGCGCATCTGATCTGACTTCTCCTATTGCTATTTCGTATTTACCGCCAAGTTTAAAGCTGCGTCATATATGCTTGTTCAGTACTGATGTATTACTTGAAGTTAGCGCATCTGATCTGACTTCTCCTATACTTCTTCGTTGTTTATCGATCGAAGCTAGTCGAAATTGAATATGTTTTGCATGTTATGCGCATTCCATATACTCTATGCAAATAGTCTTTGTCCCTCATAGTATTTATACAGTAAGAGCAGCAGGCGCGACAAATGACAAGCCTCTGACAGCCATATCCCGGCAGGTTATTGCACAAAATCTGCATACTCGAATTACGCGACGGCAGGACGAGTGGCGTTCTGTGCTCTGCGTGTGATTTCATTGCGGTTGAGTGACGAGAGGGATTATCGCGATCAATTTACGTGGAATAGTTTGCCAACCAAGTGACATATCGTTGGCACTTTAAGCCCGTTTGGGTATTTTCAAAAGGCCACTGAAATATATATGCGTGCACTATACGTACGTGTACGCCTCCGTATGTCACTGCATTCAACGGAATTGGATAAATTTCCCATTCCTTCTTCAGTATTGTTATAATAATTTCATAATGGCTTCTTTCTTCGTGGCTTTAAGGCGTCGCTTGAAACGCGCGACGAACCTACAGCGACCTTATATCAGTAGCCATCAAGAACGTATCGTTTGGCACGGGTCGCTTTATTGAAAAATGACGTGAAAACTTTTTCTTCGTTTTACCGTTATACAGAAGAGGGATAGGCTAAAGGCTGAATCTGTTTGGCCTTAGTATCTGGAGGGTCTAAGGGATACGATAGATTGGGGTAAAAGGTTTTGAAATGACGATACTCGGCATCTTTCAATATAGATATAGATGTATTAGCTATATCGAGCGAAACAGTTTCTGGTCGCTGCTTTCGCGCCTTCAGTCAGTCAGCTCTTTCTTTCTCCCTCTCCCCCCTCTCTCTTTCTCTCTTTCTTTCTATCCATCTCTTTGTTTGTCGACCATCCCTCTTCTCGGCACAGGCTTACACTGCTTCCCACTTTATAAGTTTGTTTTCTCGGGGACCCATTTTTTCCACGTCTGCGTTACGGGAGCTGGCTGTTTTTTTTTCTATTTCTCTGCCCATTCTCGTATCTTTAATTTTTCTTTTCCCTCTCGCAGTCCTTTTGCCACTTTTTATTCGCTTCTCCTCTATTACTTTTCCTTCGAGACTAAACCTACTTGAACGTTCTTACGAGATCTAATTTTTTTTTTCTCTTGTTTCCATTATGTCCCGATCAGAGTTTTCTCGTTAAAATTGCTCGGAATCGTCAAAGCGAACGAAATTTTTATTTTCCTTTGGTCAGTCCAGAGACTTTCGGCTTTTGTAGTTAAGAATTGTCGATAAGGAGAAAAGGAGAATAACGTAGAAAGAGGAATGCCGTAGATTTCGAGTGATGGTTGATGGTTAAGTGTCGAGGGAGCAGGTTGAATATTGACAAAAAATTGGCGACTTTAATTTCAGTCGTTAATTACCAGCAGATTTTTTTTTTGGCGTGGTTCGTAAAATGTTATAAGTACCGATCAAGGTGGAGGAAAGCTGGGAGGAGAATTCGCAAAAAACTGAAAGAAAAAAAATAGAAGCAGCTAAAAGGCCTAGTTTACTTCATTGGCATGGAATAAGGCGGAATGCAGGAAATTCAAGGAGCAAAGTTCAATTTTGTCAGGAAGGATTTACGGGGTTGAGTCCGATGTGACACTTGAGTGGTTCTCTCTTCTCTCTTCAATGCCATTTAAACGAAATGCTCCAACGTAATTGGACCATTATCCCTTGCAATTTTCTGCAGAGCAGTAAAAACTTTTTCAGCCATCGAAAGTGCAAATTCGATTAAACCTGACCAGCCTGTATTCGTAATACTTGATTTGAAATTTACTCTCTCTCTCTCTCTTCCGGCCGTTTCCGAACTCTGTCAACATTTCTACAAGTTTCCGGGTTACCGCCGATCAAGTTAGGCTGGGTTCCTCGTGATTTATCCCGTTTATAAAAAATCTAAGGGATCTAAGGGATAGTTCGATTCTCTCGATGTTGAATCTACAAGATCACACGTATCGCTGCGGGTTACGTGACGTTTCGAACGATCTCACGCTCTTGCCGTGTGTAATCTGCTCTAGTTAAACGTACGACGATTCCCACGGGATGAAGTCTTAGAGCGATCCTAGAATCTTGTAGAACTTAATGGCTCATTTACACGCAATTGTGTCACGTACTGCTATCGGTTTACCAAATGCTGTTACACGTGCAGGATGTAAATGTACAAATTACAAATAATTGCATTTAGCAATAACCCTGATGCTTTGTATTTACGTTTAGTTATTATAGAAAATCGATTGATTTGGAATTGTTGACAAAAAAAATGAACGTGTAATATTTTGACCTTTCTACGTGGGCACAAGTCTTATAAAAAATTTTGAATTAACCGGCCAAAAATATTCAACTGTGATTTATATGCCTTATAATAGTCTTGATTTCTTTGATCTCGATCAAGGATTTTTTTTTGCAATAGACTATCAGTCAAGCCCGCATGAATTTTGATCTCCCCGAAGGTCTCCTTGTAGTCGAGATAAAGTCTCTCGGTGTGGAGCGTCCAATATTTTTTAGATTCAAAATCTTTTAAAATTCGTCTGACACAAGTAGAAAGCTGTTCACGTAGAATTATTTGATCAGGATAGTAACGAGACTTCAGCGAGAGGAAAAACGCGAGTAATACTCTGTTGAGATGAAAAGTAATTGATCGAGATCAAAGAGATGTACGCAAGATCGGTCTGAGACATTTTTAATATTTTAACATAGCGATACATTGTTTTAAAATTTATAGGAAAATCATGTTTATTGGATGAAAAAGTCACAGTGATATTCGCACGTGTGTATTGCACTTACGGTTTCGAAACGACGCATGCGCGAAATTCATTTGAATGCATAAGATATGCAATCGCACGCTTCGCGTGGTCGCGAGCCTCGAGGCAAACTTATTTCCGTTTTTATTTTGTTATCCCGTTGGTATTGCATTTTCGTGATTTCATCACGAAAGTATTGAAAATGATCCTAGCAGGTCATACCATTATAAATTATAACGTTAAAAGTCACTTGCACAAAATTCACGATCTCATGAAGCGAGATGACGAGGTGGTGATTTCGTTTTTCCCCTATTTTCATTTTTTTCTCTTCCCTCCAGTCGGCCTTCCAAGCTGTTATCACGCGCAGCACACGCGCGAGTAAAAATCGCGGCTATTCAATTTATTCGCAAGATAACGCGCGACAATTGCAGTCTCGGCACTTTAAACTCCAGCACAGATGTTTTAGCGGAGTTTCGTTGACATTCTGAAGAATTTAAGTCGATTCGAAGGACTTCACGTGATTTTGGTCCAGTAGAGAAACGATACAATTTTGCATATTCAGCCGCGTTTGATTCAAAGCATAAATCAAATTTTCATAATTCAATCAGAGCAAATCAAACTTTATATGTGCACAAAACGATTATATAATTTATCATTTATTAATATACAAATAGCATCGCTCTCGTCCCAATGGCTACCTTTATATTTTCACGAGTCACGATAAGCACGATTATCGAGCTCTTACGTCATGATACACAAATGAACTAGCTTCACATATGTCTGTATATGCACTATACATACATATATACTATATACTAAACCCAGAAATCCAGTCAGCCAGTCGGACGGACCAGAATAAAATGCCGCAACTCTGAAAAGTCTACGAATCTATTTACATTGAAAGTGCAGACGGCCGTCCGGCACAAGAGCACTCTTGGATCTCTATTCATGCGTTTTACCTGCTTCTCTTGTTTGCCTTCATTTTTTTTTCGTTCCTCTCGTTTCCTTTTACCGAGCACTTTTCAGGATCGCATTGCCCGTACGAACTCAGGGACGAGGAGTGTCTACCGGGTGCCCATAACAAAAGTTATCTCTGTATGCACTGATCATCGAAACGACGATGTCGACCTATGCCAAGGCAGCTCAGGTATCGAGATCAATATTGCTATTGGACACGTACCATCTTCGCACTTTCTTGCCAGACAAGGAATTCCCATTCGAAAACTTGTCAAATTTGCTTATCGAATTCCTTGAGGAAATTGCGTGTCATTTTATAACTTCTGCCCCAGGATTCAAGGGGGACGCCCATCGTCGCGGATACTCGATTCGATTTTCCCGCCGATATTACTTTTTCCGTACGTGAGTTATACGTAATCCTGTTCGCAATTACCGGAAACTAAGTTTTACATCGGTTAGAGTATGCAGATTGGAAATCTCCTGTAACCGGTCTATTGGCTTGCGCCAGGTATTTCCTTCCCCAGGGATCCTTCTGGAATAGACGGACATTCCACATCCGGCTGGTTGTAGCTATAGGTATTCCTTACCAGTGCCACCTGCAATTTCATTCGTTCTCGTATTCCATATCCGCGTGTCGATTGTCAGTTTTATGATTATTATTGACCGTTTGAACTTTCATTTATTATTCCCGCCAACTTTATGCCCCGTCTGAGCTCGCCTTTGAAAATTCAGTTGACTGCCGATCGAAGCTTAGGCTCGTGGGATATAAAATCGTTTCTCTGACCGTAGGAAGGGAGGAAGCAATCAGCAATTTTCTCGTTCCCGGGTTTTGGAGTTTGGACAGACTGCATTTTTTTTTACAATCATATGTGTTCGGTAACACTTTTTTTTAAACGAGTTTTTCTCTTCTGACTTATTGAGTTGGGTAAATTTTTTGCAGTCTCTTATATATTTTTTTTTCGTGATAAATAAACTCTGACATTTCGTACATTTTTAATACATACAGGGTGTCCCAGAAGTCGCGCAAGAAATAAAAAATTTATCATTGTAGGAAGATTCAGGATAGGAACGAACAAACTCATGGAATACGTGGAGGAACGTATGAGGTTTATTGCACTATGGTTTTGAAGTGGCTACCCTTCTCATCTACAACGTGACGTAGTCGGGAACAAAAGTTACTCACTACACTAACAAACGATTACGTTAAGTACAGTATGACGCGAAACTCCATGACTTTCGTCACTAACCCTTTTAAAGTGCTGCTAGAAATTGTAGAATGTTTCCCAAACTTTGTACGAAATGCTCTTACTGCTGCTGCTGTGGATTCTCCTTGTCGATAATAGAATTTCACAAAAACACGCATTCTTCATATATCCTTCCGTATTACAGCACGAAATTTCTCGAACTATGCATGTGTGAATAAACCCCAGACCCTGCAACGCTCTCTCGTGAAAAGCGGAGGTACTAAGTATGTATATGCAATATGCGTAAACCGCGAAATTCAAATGTTCCGCGACTTCTGGGACACCCGTACACAGTTCGTATATTAATTCCATCGATTATTATGAATATTCAAAAATAAAAATCAGCATTATTTATGCTGATTCAGTCATTTTTTTTTATAACTGCCTAGTGCCACATACGATTTAGAATGTGCCGCGTACATGTACTAGCAGAATAAAACCCCCCAAAAAAGTACGTGGAAATTCATGCGTGGTGGACACAAAGTCTAACTAGTTTGCAACGGACCAATAAATTTTCGGAAATCCCAGCCATTACGTGAAACAAGCCCGGGCGTTGGTTACGTCGGATAATTTGCCTTCTTGCTGCAGAATGGGTTTGGCTGAGGGTGGATTCGGGGGATGAGAAAGGGGTTGATACGTGAATGGGTGGTGGTTAAATCAGATGGCAAAGGGGTAGATGCAGCAGGATCAGTAGTAGCTATATATATAAATGTATATGTATATATCTACTGTGCGTCGCGGTCAAATACCAACGTGGCTTAATGGCACAGGGGTGCAGTGATCAGGGTTGCAAAAGCGAAAAGAGAAAATAGGGGTGGCTTAGCTCTTCGCGTGCATACGGTACTACGGTATAGCTATACATAGAAGTAGTAGTAGTAAACGAGCCAGTGGCTATGGTCGACTTGATCCAGAATTAATCCTGACACGATTCACGTGTAAAGAGCAGAACTACGTATTTGACATTAACTCGGTTAATTTTCTGCATTAATATCGCATGACGTAGAAGACCTGTGATGCAATTTACCAGAGTCCAGGAATCTACGTAGTCCGGCTGGATCGATCGGCAATTGTCAGAAATTCATAAAGTGTCGCGACTGACTCCAGGGGTCGTTTAGTTTCTTCGGCCAACCTTATATTTTTGCAAATTAATTCGCATAACAGTTCGTTTTTTTGAATTCTACTTTCTAATATATGAATATATGACGCAAGCTTTTTTTTTTGGAAATGATCACTGTACCTGGGATTTTCTAGAAAATTAATGAGATTTGCATAACTCACGTCGCGAAATTCTTTGTTCAGTCAGATTATATATATTTTTTTTTGATTGATGGAACGATCGATTGCGCAAGCTTTCTTTGGTTCCATGTGTGCACACGCGTAGACGTGCGCGCGCACGAATTCATAGTCGTGGTGGTAATTTGATGGGTTTGAGGAGAAGCTGGGGTGGGGGGGGGGGGTATAGCCGGGTTCCAAGTTTGGGATTCCGAGGGTGCCGTTAATATTCGGAAAAAAGATGGAAGACAGATGTGAAGGGAGGATGGAGATCTGATTGGAAAAGAAGAAAGGACGAGAAGGATTGGAATTGAAAATTTTCACGTCAGTTGTGAACGGGACTTAAGTCTTTGGAGATTCGCGGGAATTGAGCCTACGGTGTGCAATGGTGTCCCGCGTTCAATTATCTTGACCTCAGTTACTGCGACGCTGATTGGCGAGACGTTAATTAGTCTAGTATTCCTTGGACAGTTCTGCTAATTGCCTTATTGCTTATTAGCTAATTAGCAATCAGCGTCCCAGTATTCCCTATGGAGCACAATGCTTTTTCTCTTCGTTGTGCCGTCCTCGTTATTATTGCTTTTGGCAATCTTTTATGTACTGAGAAAATTACATATTTTCTGTGCACGTAAAGAAAAGTAGACGCTAAGAATTTCATATGCCAAATTTGGATCGTCAATATTAATTTGCATAAAGTGCTGGAAAAAAGTGTCCGAGACGGTATTGCGAATAACACGTAAACATCCTATGCTGTCTCAGACATATTTTCCCTAGTACCAACAAATATCTTTTTACCGAACACATTGCTCAGCGCTGATTTTATTGTAAAGACATAAATGCGGGTAAGCATTTGTATAGTAAACGAGTATAACCATAAATTGCTCCAGATTGGATTGAACGTCGATTCGATCCAATTTTTCTACCACGTGATGTGATATTACACATCCTTAGTACCTCTGACATATAATTCAGTAAAATATTACGCATAATATATAAATATTAAAAGAAATATTAAATATACGAAGTACCAGATACACTGTTGCTTAAAATTTTTACACCAACCAGTAGAATTTATTTTTTTCCCTATACCATGAACTACCATAGTCCTTCATAAATACCTGGAAATCCAAATTATGCGTAATTTTTTAATATTGATATTAGTCAATATCTAAGTTAGTCTCATGCTATTCGTGCGTCTCTTCACGGCGCTATAAATATTGGGGGATTCGTTGCTAAAACGTTTTTTGCATTCTCAAAATTCATTTTTCGTTCAATTTGCTCAACATTGACTTAACCGGTTTCACGGCAACAATTGATGATCTAATTTTCCTATAACGGTCTCTCACACGAATCGTCCTTCTATCTGCAACGTAGTTCGTGCCTACCGACGCTCGTAACGTTAATAATTAAATTCGCTGTGTTCCATCAAGGACTAACGTTCGTAATGGTGTTCGATCGGCGAACCGTTTTCACAAGCGACGTTCACACGTCACGCTCGATATTCCTGTTTTATGCGGATCCACTGATCTTTTTTTTCCTCCATTGTTACAGGTCACCCGGTGTACTTTCATTATGTCGAATTTCGTCGAGTTACAAAAATCAGATAAAATATTACAGACCGATGGCATTTCTTTATACTTATGCTAAACATTTTTAAAAAATTGTAATAATTTCCAAAATTATTTCACTACTCGATCAAACTGCGAAAAAGATTTTTTAATTCTTCACTATTTTCAATCGTGTCACGTATATTAATGGAATATGGCATTTTTTGTGTTAATCGTTGTATCTCGTTATCCACCTAATTCTAAAAAAAGACCTAGATTAATTATATACGTCCAAGGCCTGCAATTTTTCTCGAAAACACGTATCCGTACGCCATTAACGTACTATCGTCGAAAATTGACTGTCGTCCAGAACTCCCCACTCCTCTCCTCCCCATCTATAAATAATTTCATTACGAAGCCGCTTTTTGTTCAAATTACGCGCACAGCCTTCTTTATACTTAAATTTCACTGTAGCTACATAGAGATACATCACACGCTATTCTGAAACTCCATTCTCGCTGTGCTCCCCTTTTCACTTAGGATGATTGGAATAGTATGTACCACATATAAAAGGACACTGAAATGTTTCACAGTCGACCCTCCCCCAGTGGAAAATAAAACTGGAGGCATAAATACACATATGATTCCAGAATACAAGATGCAGCCATTCTGCACCATAGGCAATTCCCATCACAAAGCTACACAATGCCGAAGCTATGCAATATAAGATGTATTAAGAAGATATATCAGCCATAGAAAATTTTTATAAAAGAAAATTGATATTCATATATCAGCGCGACAGAACTTAGTCGTGAATTTAGAAAATTTGTCAGAAAATAATATATTGTCGCATATACACACGTACACACGGGACACGTGCACATGGATATATATTACGATGAACGAGTAAAGTGATTATGTCCTCTTATCGCTGTTACGTAATATTAAATTGTCTTTCATAAGCCCCGTAAGCATTATACATATTTTCAGCTACGCCAAAGATAATATTTTCGTAAGATAATAAAGTCCCGGTGTGATTACACGTAATGGCAGTAATTCATTTGGCAGACTTAAACGGGCTGTTCTCACTATGGGTATTATAGCCTATAGCTATAACCCTTTATCACGCTAGGTCGGATTTCCTCCAAGCAGTAATTGCTTGTCTCTGCAGGCAAGTCTGTTCCGTGGCTGCAGACTGCGACGGCGAGTGTTATTTGCTCGATAGAAAGTCGCGAAAGAGGGAAGAAGAAAGGAATATCGATCGAGGGTAAAATTAAAATTATTTAAGCGATTGATTCGAACTGTACTTGTAATCGACTTTGCTCAAGTAAATACTACGTCCGAACCGCTAAGCGATTCAAGTAACGGGTGCCTTGAATCGCTGCGTAGCTAAACACGATCTCACGTATACATATGTATGCAGTCATTCAGGTGATTTCCTTTGTTTTCAGTTTGAATATTGTCCACCAGGTATTGTGGCTCTGCATGCGCAATTACTTCAGTTAGCATTGTAACGTGTCACGTGCTGCCACTAATTGGGGTAGTAATGAGACGTGCTGAACACTATTACAATATAGGGCTGTTTAGTACAGTCATGCCAACTGTACTTTATTGTATTTTTTTATCGTATATATTGTACTTCTGTATGCATCAGATTTACTGAGTTTTCGTAATTTTGACCTTTTTTCAAATTTCATTAAACCACATGCTGTGACTGTGGTAAATTTTAATTGTTTCCAACTTTTTTTTTAATTGCCTGCTGTAGAAGTGTTTTTAGTGCTTATTATTATTTTTTTTATTTCGTGACCCTTGTACCAAAGGTCATTGACCTCGTCCGAAGAGCAGCCATCGTAGGATGGGAAATGTGAATCTGTTGATACAAATAAAGATGGTTTCAAAATCTCATAGGAACTTTGATCCGTGACGAAAATTGTTAGCACCATTGTTGTCTTATCCTGTATATAGATATAGATGGAATGTAATCCTTGTGGCGCGTATCCAAGAGGGCGATCCCAGCAAAGATGGTATCCATTCAGCTTCCGTTAACAATTGACTTTCAACGTTACTTTTCCTTAATTTACTTGAATCTTCCTACCGAGCATTTTGCCAGTGTCTTTTAAATTGATCTGAATAGATCCTTTCGCGGCAGTCTGCCACGTGCTGCTGCCATTTCCACTGAAAAATAGGGAAGTCTGAAATGCATTGTACGGCATTTTAAATAACTTTTTCAAAGTTATACTTGAGGTCTTAGTGCTCTTTCGAATTACCCGCGCTTCGTCGTAGCAGAAATTTTACCTTGAATATATCTGTCTCAAATGCCTACTGTGAACGTGACTTAATTAGATTGTAAAGTTGCCTTTAAATTAGTATAATATTTGCAACAAAAAAATGAATGACTATAATTGATTATAGAATATTTGAGTTTAAGTTTTTTTTTCCGTTCCATTACTTCCCCCCCCTCCCCCCTCTATTTTTGTGTATGATTCTCCACGTTTCTCGCCATCGATATTATCCTCCATATCCTCTCACGGTTTTTGAAATGCTATTGCGGATTTCATGCAAGCTTTCACGACTCGGCCATTAGCGCAGCGCGATGCAAATAGAAGCAGCGGTAGAAATTTTGTTAGCGAGTTTGATGAGTACCTACGCCGGCAATAAAGGCATGCGGGCTTGTTTCTATGTGTGTGCAAGTTGGCCGCATGAAAATTCCAGCATACGTCTCCTATGCAATTCCGTGTATATCTGTATGAGTATGTATTTCAAATTCGCCGCTAGAGAATTCAGTTTCCGTTAAGCCTTCCGAGCGAAGGTTGCCGTGAATATTGAGTTTCTTTCTCACGTATTCACAGTTAAACAACAAAAAATGTATTAAAATAAACAAAAATTTTGGGCGAGTGAAACGATTCATTTTTATTTAAATCTTTGTTTAAAGTATCGTCTCTCTGTACTCGCAACGATTTCTCCAATTCTCTTGTTTCCTACTACACGCTACTAATATTCCGACTGATTCGGAATTAAGGCGCCATCCGAAGTTAGCTGTAGTCCATTTAATTTCTATGGGAGAACTAACTTCAGTTGCCACTTTGGTCCTGAATAACTTTGTATGCCAATTCGTATGGAAGATCCAGCGATTCGCTTTGCAACAGATTCCGGGATTGTCGCAAAATTGCAAATGCTTGCCAGAAACTGAGAGAAGCGCGAGGGTGGATATGACAAAGGATAAGTTTAGGGGGAGAATCGGAATACGGATACACGAAGACGATATACACGGTGGGACAGGGATAAATATACGGATACTGAAATTGGTGACCTGAACCTGCATATTCAGCTGCTCGACTACCTTTGGGATTTGCGTTACTTTTCATTCTTATATAATTAGCACGAGAGGCACGACTTGCTTTATTAGCGAACCACTTCATTCTTTCACGGACGCTTAATTAATCGCTCCTACGAGGGGCGACCTCTGGCGGATGAAGCTGGGGACCGAACCTTGATAATTAAAAAGTGTTTGTCCCCTGACGTACAGTTGTACAAAAAAGTATGTTTAAAAAAAAAGAAAAAAAAGTGAATCACGTTTTTATTAAGAATTATGTAAAACATGCATAAAATATAGAAAATACGAAATATTCCAGGTATCATTGTTGTTATATTTTTATTCCAAACTTTTAATAATTTTATTTTATCACATTTCTCACAGTCAGGAGGAAACTCGTTTTTCAAGGAGATATGTGTATAATTTTTTGTGCAACTGTATCAAACCTAACGTACACAGTCTACTTGCGAATCTCCGCACTAACAGACCTTAATTTAATTCTCTGATAGGGAAATCTGTTTACAGTGCATAAACTCGCGAGGATATTTTAATACAGATTTTGCGAAAATATGATTTCCGTTTACAACCTCGAATTGAGTATAAATTTAATGTCAATTTTGCATATGAATTGTCTATTATTTAATTATATCTAAATTATAATTCAAACTGTCTAAATTTTGAAAAATATTTTCATTGGTTCAGCCTTTTTCTAAATTTTATTTTTCATCTCTCACTCGTAGAAGGTTAGCTATGTATATATAACAGATGCAGACACAGCATCACATTCTGTACCCCCTTCTGATACCTAGATGCGATTTCCAAGTCGGTCCGACGCTTGTTCTTCGTAAACATCAGGAAAAGCATACGACTTTCTTTCTATTGGTGCGCCAACGGGCTTTCTGAGTATCCTGAAATTTTCTTTGGCGTGGTGGTTAACGATGGGGAAAGATAAATAGGTACACTCTGTGTAAATACGCCTTTTTTTTCAAAGCACTAAGAAGTTTTATGGCTATCGTATTTACCAGACACTGTAGTTAATGTTTATTTGAAAAAAATTCGAGTCTGCTAATCGATTCGTTAGGGGTGTACACGACTCACCTTTAATTATTGAGAATTTTTGCATTCTGTATATTCCTGTGAAAATCTTTTGTCCTTTATCCACATTACAGAGAGCAACGTATTTTCGCCGTGTGTTCTTTTTATTCTTTATTTTTTTAACACAGGCCATTACTTTGTAAAATTGTCTCTTCGATACTTAATAAATTTTATGAAACTCTTAGGTTGCAGCTCGTCTAGTTATCAGCGATTTCCCAACGATATAAAATACTGCGTATGTTTCGTGTACAATTTTGACGTATGCTATATTTTAAATGTGCTGACGCAAGTCGAAAAAAAGCTTTACATTTATATTTCGCAATTCTATATTACATCCTTTATTTGTTACAGGTAAGTCTTGAATGGACCTGTATCCCGTTTGTGAGATGTAACCTACAAATGCTGGGTGATCAAAGAAAAGATGGGTGAAAGTAAACCGAAGATGACCATAAAAGAAAAATATGACGATTAAGTATTTATCTATGATACTGATTTTATACAATCTTAAAAATTCTTATCTCTATACAATTTCGCATAAAATTGCATCCTTATTTGCGACACGATAGGTATGTACATTGTACACTGTTATCAAATTTATTAGCAGTATAGATAGGATTTTCAATTCTCGTAAAATCCTCCGCACTTATCGCCACTATGAAATTCGATAACCACATCTGATAATTATTTCATTAATCGACCTCGTATTTACGTGCGCAAAGCTCAACTGCTCGCTTAATGCTCGTATTATACGGCTTTTCATTTAACGTTTGTTATATCGTTAATATCTTTAATTATCGTGGCTTTAATAGTCTTGCGAGAATCACACGTAATAATGACGTAACATAAACTGCAGTTCTAAAGTGCGGGTCATAAATATTATTTGGGTATTTGGTTCTCTAGTGTGTACACAATAGTCTGTGCAATAATTTATACAAAGTTGATATTGATATTAATCTTCACACTGATACAGGACCCTCATAATTATCACTGTTGATATCATGTTTCATTCCCGCACGTATCACTTGATTCATTACGTCCATTCTTTGATCTATGACGAAATGTTGCAAAAATTTGTGAAATTTAACGCGACGTTACGTTGTGATAACAATTGGAAAAATGGGAAAATTTTGATACACGCTATGCACGTACCATCATAGTCAAAATTTTGGAAAATGTTTCCAAATTTCGTTTTATTAGGTATGCGTTTTTTTTTTCGAAAATTATTAGCAATAAATTCTTCAATGTTATCGTACGAATATTTCGTAGAAACAGAACACACGGTACAGTGCCAGTGGGAACGTATATTATCGATCCTAACCAAATTCCCAAATGCCAGATAGACGGGTGCACCTACCACTGCCGGAAGTCGCGCGTTACGTTAGATGTTTATGATCGACGTCGTTACCAGCTCGACGCCCAGCGTCGAAACCTCCAGGTTCACATCCGTGTCTAAAGTATTATATAAAATAAATGTAAAACGTAAGAGCGTCACGTAGAGTGTGAAAAAAATGATTCAATTCCAAATTTTCAAAGTTATCCCACAATAGACATTTTTTTTATCAAATTAGTATAGCGTAATGTATACACAGTACGACCGTAAGTGAAAATCAAACCCTAAGAAAGCGGTACGGTAGTCTTAGGAGTGTTGTTAACTGAAAAAAAAGAATCTTCCTAGGGTTTCGCAAGTGACAAGGAAAGGGAGTGAAGAAGGGAAGAGATCTATAAGACAACGCAACGTGAATGCCCGTGGCAAAAGATAATCCATAAATTCAACGAAGCTTTCGAGGCCACGTGTGATTTAATTATCTAATGAGCAAGAAGTTTGCCATTACACGTAGCACGGGGCCCCCCCCATTACCCTCAACTACTAGCTACGCCCCTGTCATAAACGCGACACATAAATCTGGCGGCGATTAGATCCGCGCACCGTTCGACGGGGTTGCGGTTGGCTTCGCGGGAGGTTAATAAGTCGGAGGGTTCGCTAGAAAACCATAACTTTATTGCAGTATCTTGAGGTTGGCCCTAGTGATTATCTCTCGTGAAGTATCTTTTTACTTCGTCGACAGAAAAGGTCGTTACCAACCTAAAAACATTTAATCCAAAAGAAACCACAAACAGGTCCCGATAGTCTTCTTTCGATTTTTTGCCCACTATTTTTCATGCTATTTTCAATTTCAATATTTATAACCAAACATACAGGCTCGTTCGACAGGAGGGTAGAAATCGATGGTTACCCGTGTCTATGGGGGTGTCTTCAACGTCTGACAGATATTTACCAAATATCTCCTCGTGCCCATCCCCTTCCCTCATCATCATTTTGCCCTTTTGAGCACCGCACACAATACCGGCCTCCAAAAAGCTCTTTCATCCGGAGGGACCAGCCTGAGTTTGGGGCGTAGGACTCTATATCGTCCCCGCCCCTTGTTACGGCCGCGAACGATCATGGATATCGGTTTAAACTTTAAAGCAGGGCTTGATCCGGGCTAACACATAGAGACACAAAGCACCTCGTGCTTCTCGGTCTTTGGAAGGAAACGACGCTCGAGTAATTAAAAATCGATAAAACCCACTGCCCTGCTTCAACCTTCCGTGTGGCTACCGTAGTGTCAAAAGGGATAATGTTGCCAGATACTCTATCCATCCTCCACCTGTGCATACGAGCCTCCTCCACTTGAACTATCTATTTCAGTTATGAGGTACAAAATTTAATTTAATCGATTTTCAAGGCTACGCGTTCAAGAGATTTTTCTATTATATATATGTATATTCTACCTATTCAGCAGCTCGACCTTGTTTAGTTGGTTATTGGAGAATGGATAGGTTGGCTCAGGAAACTCAAAGTACAGTTACGCTTTGGTACAAGTTCACATGCAGAACTTGGAGACTGAACACGAAAGCTACATTGTACTTGCTGTTCTGTTTCTCTTTGACAATAATCACTGCTTTGCGTAACTATTGTATATGTTTTTTGTTATACTTTAATGCACGTGTAACAAAACACGTGAACACGCTGATTATCATAGTTTGTTATCGCTATGCTCCACTTATACAATGTGTTATACTTTATCGAGTGTATATTTGTAGTGCTTGTGGACACGAGAGATAAGTTCAAGGTCTTCTATTGTATCGTACAATGGCCACAGAAATTGCCGATGGAAATCGATATACGTTTCGACGGCCGATTAATTAAATGTGTTATAAATAAACGTGGAGCAGAATGAATCGTTAATGGTTTTACGGTACAGCAAAAGAGTACGTAGCTAAAAATATTTTTTAAAAATATCGTACGACAGAAGGCGACTGAGGTGGTGGATGTATGTCACTTTGTCTCACTAGGAAGATACAAGGGTCAAATTCTGGTAGCAAAGCTGACTGGGCATAGGTAATGTACCTTTTTTCATGGGAGACTCTAGATAAGGGACGATGTTACGAGACGCGAATAAATCGACGTGGTTCAACGTGATTGTCGAGCGGAAGTCGCAAGACGCGATGAAAGAAGGCGCGGGCTGTTCAAAAAGGCGTTAAGAAAAATAATTATGAGAGCGACGAGAAAATTTATTCGGCGCATCGTTGAATTCGTGGAGATGCTCCTTTCGCTCGAGTGCTCCTCTTCAGCTCGTTCGCGTTATCCTGAAATATCGCGTGACGATAACCCTTTCGAAAGTTGCACCGGGTGCACTCGTTCATATATTTTTCACGGTGTTACACACCCTAGTGCATTTCTGCTTTATAACAACGTTACGCTGAGCCTTCGTAAAGCGTTATCGCGAAGAATTGCTAATTATTTAAAGTGATAACGATTTAGGTATAGGTACACGATAATTTGATCGTACGGTTTTTTATGATTAGACGGATTATTTTTTTACCGTAATAAACACGGATTATGGATTTTAATGCATTTTTTTACGTAATGTTAAATTATTGATCCGTACTCGTGTTCGTGTTTTGTACAGGGTTGTGTACAGGGTTATTCACGGCAAACGCACCAGCTGAAGTTGGCCACGAATGGGTGATTTTCGTTAATCGGAACAGTGTGACATCGTTAAAAAAATGAAAGTTAACGTCAAAGCACTGCTAAGATCGTGAGCTTAGAAATCTTTCATTTCTTTAATAAGGTCACACTGCCTCGACTGACGAAATCGTTCAATTGTGTCCGCGATCAGCTGGTGCGTTTTTAGTGAATAAGCGCACGCGCGCGCGCGCGCGTTTTTGTGTGTGTTTGCGTAACGATGACGCCACGTCTTTGGAAAAAGTCGAGTAGGTTTTATGAAAAGTAATTGGTTCTTACATTGTGCGCGATTTCAATAGCCTATTGCGAACATCTGTGTCTGCATGTCGAGGACGGCTGTGTATATAATGGCTGAATATGCTGGCACGAGAGATAACGGCATACGTGAGTTCATTTTCGAAGTGTACGTTACACGTAATATTTTTTTTAATAGTCCAGCTGCTATAGTGCATTGCGACAACGTGTGCAGGACGCGAGTCGACTTTTGACTGAGCAGGCTAATTCGATCGGCTGCCTGTGAAATGCGCGATATATGTAGATTTTTACATGTATCGACGGGCAGGGTGATTCAGCTGCATTCAGGGTTACGAGCTATTTCGTCGCAGGTAGCACAATCGTAAAATTGCTACGGGTAACAGATTTTTATGGCCGCCCCTGATACTCTCGAAGAATTTTCAAGTACTGCGTACCTTCGACTATCTGGAAATTGTCAATTTTTTAACCCTTAGGTTTATGTGGGGTCCTCGATATGCGTCTGTTTCCTTGATGCGCGTAGATAGTGTATATCTATATGGGATTATTCAATATTAACGCACCGCCTGAAGGTGGTTCCATTATAGAAATCAAATGGAGAGAGATAACTTGTGAGCAAGGTGCGTTTTGCTTGACTAGCCCTGTATTTTGATATACCTAAAATGAAAATGGGAAAAGAAGAGGACTGACGAAAGAGAGTGAGAAGTTGATTCTAAGAAGAAATAATGAAATAATGGGTAAAGAGGCAGAAGGAACGTGAGACCGTTGGGGATAGAACGAAAATTACGACTTGGGAAAATATAATATTAGCAGATGGAAGTCCTCTTTCTTGTTCTCTTTCATTTTATTATTCAACTTCTTTTTTGTTGACTTCAAACTGTATCATTGTATATATAAGCGACAATCATTGATTGACGAATGAAAATATAGATAAAATTATCCTAATTTTTATTTCGAGATTTTCTTTTTGCTTTGGGGTATTCACAAGAATCTTCAGTGTTTGCAATGGTCCAGACGCATCGAATCGTATGTATATCTGAGGTTTTACGTTGATTTGATAAAATGAGTTCAGGACACAAACAAATTTATTTTCGTTCACGTGTGTCTTCATGAATATGGTCGTTAATGAGAATTGATTAGAAGTTTGGCCACGGGAGGTCGCAGAACCCCATAAAATAAATATAAAAAATGGATAGTATGTAATAATGTCGAGAATTCATGCGCACGAAATTCTTTTACATTGAAAGGAAATATTTTACGGTTCGTCGAATTGCCTGAAAGCACGGAAAAATGAAAAAGGATTTACCCTTGGTCGTTTCAAATATTCACTCTACCCTTTGATCCTTTTCATTTCCGAGCGTTGGTAAAAACTGAAACGTCGAGCGGTACAACAGAAAATCCACGTAATTCGTGGATAACTTCTCGAGGAGGTGTGTGCTTGAAATTTGAACCATGGAGATCAATAGAGTGATATTTTATGGTCCAGTTCTCCTCATTGGATACTATAATTAATTTTAAATTCCATTAACACGTCTAGTTTAACGGTCAAGTTGACTTATTCATTCATTTCACGTTGGTAATACCGGACGATCTAATGGTATTGCAGGTACCTACTAGTACCGTTAGATGGTAGCACAGGATTATTTCCCTTTAGCACAGCGGCAACACGTTCCTCGTAGACCACTTGGTTCATATGTTCATTCGAGTTCGTCGTACACTCACCAGAGTGTGCTCGCGCTTGTGGCGTTGTAGTCAATCGATGCTTCTCATAGGTAAAATTTTACCAGATATGTTTGCGTGGGGTGTCAATCGATAGTTTCCCTAACTATAGTTCGTCTAAGGGTCAGTGGAAAAGGTTTTTGGCAACAGAAAACTAATAAATATCTTTTTTAAAATTGTTCAGGGCGAATTATCCCTAGCAACATTTCCTCTCGTTAATGCTCTTTTGACGAAGGGTAGTGAATGTTTTCTCATTGATTTTCATTGATTTACTGCAGGTTACCTCCGGCAGCAAAGCATTGCCAACAAAAAATTTTGATATGGGTAATCATATTGACACGTATGGTATAAGTTTTTGATTCAAAGCTATTTGATTCTGCTCCGTATCTACTTTTTAACGTACATTAAAATACTAATTTTTATTAGCCATTTTTGACCTGTCATATTTTTCAGTATCTTTTTTTTGGTACAAAAAGTTACACGCTGCTACAGAGGACATACTGATACCACATATTTTGAATAACCCTTGGGTAAAGTTTGTGCCTCGTGGACGAGTCCCAGAGCCGTGTATTCCTGTATGACTGATATCAATATTAAATGTCCACGACTGTTACACGAAACGACGTTATTCCCTAATTGGGTTATCTCTCGGGATGAAAGTTTCCTGGTTTGCAATTTCCGAGCCCTCGCAAAATTTGCATATGACCCTTGCGATCAACGCCTGATAATATTTGAGAATATTTCGTGTACGCTGTTTGCCTGTGGTACAAAATCTATCGAGAATTGTCGTTATTCCATATCTTGAAATTCCCAAGACAATGGAAGTATAAATTAACGACAGAATCACGGTCCAGGCGAGTTGGTCTCATAAGAGAATGGAATACTTGTATTTACGTTATCATATATCTATATACATATACAGTGCTGTTCTTGTTGTACCAACATCTCATGTCTCGAGGATGCTGCATTCACCAGATACATTCCTTCCGGTGTCAACACACTCGCATTTACTAATGGAAATGAACGCCACACTGGTCTCACCTAGAAGATTCATACATTTTTGCAAGAAACTTAACCAGCTCTCTGGGTGGGTCTCTGTAAGCGCTATTAGCTCTTATTAATATTGTACTTTGCCTTGAATGTTCAGTGGTATAATTTCATGCAAATATAAACAATTACTTGCCCAGTGACTCCAACAGACCTAATTCAATTAGGGATATTCTCGAGAATTGCTTTGGCATATGGTGCAGATTCCCTATGAAATTTCAATTTTTATTATTCAAATATTCTACAAATAGATTTGCAAATTCAATGTCCAGGTAACGAAGTTACGGTTTTTTTATTTATTATTTTTCAATTAATCCAGCAATTTTATCTGACATCCGAATTGCACCAAACGTTGCTTATTACATTCCCCAATCTCTTATCTGAGCTTCTTCCTTAGGGTCTCTCTTCATTATTTGATCATCTACAAAAACATGGATATCCGACGGAATCCATAAAATCTCAATCAACCTCTTCTCTTTTATCTCTCTCCCTATATGCGCAGATAACTGTTCTCCGTAACAGATTACGTTGTGCCATTCTCATATATGCGAAGGATCAAGACATTTGGCAAGCATTACGTCACGTATGTGTTCAGTCTGGATATCACGAACTGATCGTACTATATATGTATATCTACTGAACTTGCAGTTTCCTATCGTCCTAAATGCATATTCATGCGTTTATACTGTTGATAATGAAGGTTATCTTGGTAGACTTAATCTCTAACTATCCTCCTGTCGTATTACGGTTTTTCCGATTTCTATCCGTATCCCATGAAATTTACCTGGCAAGCCCACCGTTACCATATCGCGAGATGTTACGATTTCGTAGTCTAGAATCGTGTACAGTCCACCGCGTAATTACATAACTTGGAAACGAGTTTGTTCGAGCACCGTGCACCTAATCTCCAGGTTAAGGGCTGTGCACAACTTTACCAGGAGTCACTTCAGTTGCATGTAAATGCGCTGGGCTTCGACACGAGCCATGAGCTACTAGGAGCTATACAGATCGCCCATACGGACCTGCCTATACAGATTTTGTGGACAACCGCCATTTTTGAAATCTCCCTAGTTCATTTTTCATCTCTGTACTAAGGGAATTGTTTTTAAGAAAAAATTCGTTCCGGCTAACAGGATCACTCTTATCAACTATATACTTCTGAATTATCAGCCATAGATCTGCGGCGCAATCAACAAATTTTTTACTCTGGAATGACACATTTTTGTAGGTGGTGGATAGGGTTGGATTGGTGGAGCGGGAGGGGGGGTGGAGTGGAGGGCATAACCCTTTGAGGCAATTCAGTTTACCAACTCGGGTCCTCGACAGGCCCTTTCAAAATTGTTGTCGTACTGGGAACTACTTTGGGCATGTCTAACTTTCTTCCTGTTACTATACACCTATACCCACTCTGAATAATCGAAGGGCTTCTACCAGGAACCTATAGAACCTTCTTAAGCAAAACTCTTTTCCATTCCTGTACACGATTATATGCACAAGCATATAGAAAGTATATATATACTTGCTGACGAATTCTACCCAAGTTACGTTTGTATTTTCATGTAAAAGGGACACGTGTGGGATCACTTTTTTTTCATTCAAGGGATGCTTCTTGGAATCGATTACAATCCCAGTATCAGGTATTATAAAAGCGTCACGAAAAACCCTGTCGTAAAGCCGGATCACGTTTTTCTTATAAAAAATGTGTAACAAGAAATTCTTTTCTTTATAAAATTTTACCACTTAGCTGTTAGGTTACTTCTTTTTGTCATTCTAATAATAAAAACCTGAGTACTTAGCACGGTGTACTTACGTCTGACTCTCGTCGAGAATGTTGTGGGTAAATGCCATCGACATTTATGCGTCTACATAGACAGTATTGATTTATCGTTGAACCGAGACGAATCGATGGACTGAGAAGATACGACATTGACATCTCATTAGCCATCTTTACCATCTCAGTATATATGTGTGTCCTCTCACGTGTCTAGTACGGATAGTCTAATCGACGGTTGGCAAACTGGGACTGGTTGTCAACCCCCATTTACGTCACTGTTAACTAGACTGTGCACTGGTTTAACTATAGCAAACTGTGAGAAGACTGATTAAACCACATTCTCAATGACGGCGGTCCTTGGTTCCGATTTTGAACGTTAACGAACGATCTTACCCGAGATGACAATGTCACGTCACAGTGGAATTCACGACGGCTACGTTCATCGCCCTCATTAACGTCATTGTCTTCTTCGTTACCGACCAAGACGGCTGCTGGCATTTAACGAATGCACGTAACCAGAGAGGCGCACGCAGTGAATGTCGGCCGACAGTGCTGCCACGCCCGATGAGACGGGTACATTGTTCTCAAGTTATTGTTCAATTATATGCCGAGTCTACAGCGACCTAGCCGAGTCCAGTTTCAGTGGGTAGCAACGGCATTGTGCTTATCTCTCGTAGACAAAACAAAGCTCGCTCCGGCGGCCATGTTTACATTGGCGCGGCATACCTGCTTTTTTGTTCCTTCGATTCAGACCCTTCCTTTGATATTCCTAGAAGACTTTTATCAATTCGAATGACAGTCTTGAAGGTTTCAAGAGGTCCTGTCGTGCCGTTCGGTTATTCCCTGTGCGCCAACCGACTCGTCCGTGACGAAATTCAGCCATGTTTTTTTTTGGCAAATAATACCGGGACAATTCCGCTTGTGCGAATGCCAAATGCACTCTTCTCTACGACGGATATCTTGTGCTAGGAAGGTTGGGTAAGGTCGGGAAGTCTAAGTGGGGAGGACACTGAGGAATGGAGTTGGAAAATGGCTTCGGGAAACGTTCGAACGATCCAGGTGGAAAACCGAAAAGTTATATTGGGTTTGAAGTGCTCTTAGAGGAATGCTTGATAAGGAGAACTGGTATATAGGTATATATAACCTATTATCTACTACCATTTACTGTCAGTGTATATGTATATGCTGTATGCTACGTGAGTGTTATAACGTGCAGTTCGAACGGGATCGGAAAAGGGCGAAAGAAAGTTCAGACTATGGCGACGCGCTGGTAATGAGGAGACGAAAGCTTCAGATCGTTACGCGCTTCGCTACGTCGGATGCACGTCGACTGAAGTTATTGATCAGGTTTAAATATTCTTATCAGCTGCCACAAGTCTCTTTAATAATTCATTCGGAAAGTCTTGTACCGTCCATTTATAATGAGGCTCTGCGCGGCCTGTCTCGTGTACCTAACTCTTTCCCTTATTTTCTTCTTGTTTCTTCTTGCTAAAGTTCAGCCCGACATCTTTCTTTTGCATGGAAGCATCTTCGATACATTTGATCAAATGAACTATCAAAATAACATTTACGTCATGGCTTAATTTTTTTTCTTTTTCACAATTTTTCCGATTAATCTAATTTCTCTCGTTAAATCCATCCTCTTATCTCTACAAGATCTTAACAATTTTTGTAAGATGCACTCGATAGATTATCGCGCGAAATCGCTTGAATTATTGCCATTTCTATGGACACGTCCAATCGACGAGGTGATCGACCGTAACGCGAGGAAGGAACAGAACGTCCAGTGGAAATCTTCAAGGTACATTGAGGACATGAGATAAGGGAGTTCAAGTGATATAAAAGTCAACAACCATCGATTAAGGGCAATCGATGTTAATGGAGTGATTCATGGGAAATTTGCGAATTCAGCTATTGTAAACTTTTACGACACCCGAATACTCGGATAATGCCCGAGATTCTTGAGGAAAATGTGATAAGACGCAGAACGAGAACGACAACGTAAAAGGTACAGTACGAGCAGCTAGCCAGAACGAACCAGCGGGATACAAGGACGACAATACGATCCCGTTTCCCATTCGCTTTGTCTTTTATTGGGGATCTGATCGAGTCCCAGTGGAAATCAAGACCTGAAAATCGATGATTAGGATAAATTGAAGCTCGGCTAAAGAATTGGGTGGTAGTCGAGTCTACTTTTATGCCCGCTCAATTTCACCTTTCCAATATTGTCCAGGCTATCGGTTCTCTCGCTCTATCTCCTACTTACTCTCTCCCTCCGTCTCACTCTCCCATCTCTTTCTCCATCGTCCTGTTTCGTCAATTACCTAACCTGCCTATCCCTGCAGTGCAATACCTATTTTCCTCTTAAATTACCAGACGCGTCCTAATTCTACAGCAACGAACCATTGTCTTATAACGGTTACCACCTTAATGACTAGTTGCAATGATTGGCCGCCATTGCTCTCCTTGTCTCACAGCTACGCTTTATAATATCTGCGTCTTAGCTCGCATCTACAAAATAATTCACGATCTCATCTAGAAATTCCTCGTTCTTTTTTTTTATTTCTATTTTTATCGTGCCACTGTGTTACGTCATCGTGAATTATATCGATGAAGTATCGTCTGGCCAGGAAACGGCAAGACCCATATGTACTTGCTCCTACTTACGCGGACCTGTATTTATATATATATATATATACATACACACACACACACAGCCAATAGAAGATATATCATCGATAACGCATATCCATACTCATGGTTAATGCACTTTATTATATATCTATATATCGCCGCAGAGCAATCGTACCTACTGAATTCTGCACTCGTAGATAAGCTCCATGTTGCACCAGGTTCACTATATTTTCAGTGCAGTGCACACGGCTAAGGTTTTTCCTCGCATCCTCCATCTTCTTATCCTTTCGTCTGTCGCGTGTGACCTATGAACTTGCACTTTGGTCAAAGAGACCTCTCTCACTGCGCCAAAGCTCGCTTTACACTTTGTTGCCATTTACGGAAGTCAGGCACTAAATGCACTCCAATGCATACGTTACATACCTAGTTTGTATATTACGTGTCAGCGTCATTGTCACTGTGCTTACGTGACGCTCGTAAAAATCTGTTCTTATAACAAAGGAGCAAAAAAATTGTGGCTCATGAAAAAGGTATCGTCTTAGACTCGGGTTCGCGAGACTGAAGATGCTGAAGATCGTCGTTATAGGAGAAGTTGCAGATTGTCGATACAACAAGAGTGTGACAGGCAGTCGTTGACTATATCTATACTATACGGGTTGGCCGTGTTGGCAGGTTCTGATAGTTGTATTTTTTTTCCAATTCCGGTTACTCTTTCTTTTTCGAACAATCTTCGTGAACTTTTCATCTGACGATGCTGCTTCGTACCAAGCGATGCCGAGGCGCGGAGGTCGGCTTTGATCTTTGCGCGACGGACTGTACTGGATGGCGTACACCGATATATCGACTGGGAAGGGGGGGGGGGGCGCAGTAGGGGGCAATTCGTTTCATGAGATGAACGACGAAATTACACTCTTTGAACGGGGACAATCGGATCTTCGTATTGGATTCGTGCTTGGAAGGATGTACCGAGCTTGTGGGGTATTCCGTAGCTTTACTACGTGGTAGCGTAGCTGCGTACAGGAAATGAGGTTCACAGAGAGAATTAATGATCTTGGAACGAATGGAGATGGGCTGTATTGGTACGAAAATGCAATTGAAGTATCTTTAAGTACGGCACAATTTCGCTGGCTGTGGCTGATTGAGAGCTTCGCAATTTAGCCGCATGCATGCAGTGGCGCCACTTGGCAATTCCTATTTAGCTCATTGCTCGTATTATTTCGTTATTATTCATCTACGGGGTAACCGTTTTATTATGAGATACGGAGAGAAAGGTTTCTTTGATAACCCTTTGCAAAAGTCGTTGAAAAGTTTCTGAACGAATTCTTGTAGCTGATGGAAACGTATAACCATTTCAAAGCCAGATGGCGGTATAGGTTTATTGTCCTTATGATTGATCTATTGGCCATGGAGTTTGTAGTTATGGTAATCAAGTTTAACGCGTATACTGTGTATCGAATAGCGACAGGTGGGTGGATGGTAATTACCGTTTGCTCGTTAAATCCTTGTTTCTGTGGGTTAATAGTAATCTAGTAGGTGTCACGAGACTTAATGCGTGTTTTTACTTTTACGAGTGATTCTGCATGAATATGTGTGATTTTTTAAGATCATATCGAAATTTTTGTCTGGTAGTTAGATGGAGGATTCAGGAATCGCAGCTACCGAAAAAGGATTTTTTCTCCTCGCACTGCTCTGCCATCTAGCGGAAGCTACGGGTAAATCTTTTGATTCGTGTAATCTTTTTTTAAAGAAAAAATATTTTTTTTAACTTCATATACTTATGTATACAATCTGTACACGGGTGTATTGATAACCTCTGACGAATATCGTTCTCGCCATCTACTTTTGAATTAATATCACCTGTAATCCTGCCTAATATACTTAATTAATGCCCCTCGCTAATTATGACTAATTACTCCAACCTTCGCTCCCTCCTAACCTATGTGAAAGGTTGCGTAGTTACCCGCGTGATGGCGTTGAGGTTCAATCAACCCAGAGGGTTGGTGGATGCTTGGATTGAGAAAAATTTTTAAATATATGAGGTAAATGACGCCTGAAAAAAGTTGCATGTGTTTTTGTCGTTACACTCTGAGATTAATTTTTTTTTAATTTAATTTGCTTTTCTTGAATACCTTCGGCAATTTCATTCCGCCCTGCCCGTAACGCTAGTTCTTGCGTATATTACGAGTAAGTAGCGCTGATCGATCATACGTCACTTGACGCGAGAGTTATGTATTTTTTTTATTTGGGGTTCAGGCCGTATTTTCAAAATGAAATTTTCAGCTTTTGTGTCGCGCGTTGCGAGCGCAACTTTTCGTGACCTGTTTCACGTGGAATTTTTTTATCATTGCACCGCAATGTTACAACGTAACAAAGCATATTTTACATGCTTGTATTGCTGTTGTGTAATATTGTATAATACATGTATATGACTATTCCGAAGGAAAATGTTGCAACAATTTCTTGTCATATTTTTATATATATTAATCATCCCATCTCTATTCACCGAAGGTGTCTATATCAGTGTGTCATATGAAACCAACAACGAACGAAAAGGCTTCAAGGGTTATCAAAGTGATAAATTCGGTCTGTAGATACTAATTAGCAATTTAATTGCACTAACTTATTATAATCCCTCCTGATCTCCTGTATCGAGCTTTTGGACACCGTGTCCCTTATTCCTCTTTTCCTCCTCTCTCCGTCTCTCTCTGCTGCGATGCATTCATCACTTCTTCATCTTCTTATTGTCTGTCTGCTCAGCTATATTCACTTAACTATCTACTTCTTTCCTCCAGCGTGACCTTTCTATCACCTGTGTGAAGTTAGCCCAGCACTTTTTGAATTTTTTGTTTTTGAAAATTGTGCTGAATTGTGCTACATTTGTGCTAATTTGTGCCGTTAATACGAAGTCGATATCTTTAACCGTTTTCGAAAAAAT
>JARQTI010000925.1:97764-164065 GCA_030142655.1 Trachelus tabidus
CAGCGGGGCGCCGGTATCTCACCCGGGCTTCTGCCGGTCCGTGGAGACGTCTCCGTCGGGTACTCTCCTCTGCCGGGGAACTCGGTACGTCGAGACTATCTCCCCACGGCAGATTCGAGCACCTGGACCTCAACTAAACAATAACGAAATCTTACGAGAGCATTGGCGTAACTATACGAATCAACCCGAGAGCGTAGCTTCTCACCAGGGTGGCGACTCGAAGGGAACCAGAAATCGAAAACGTTATCAGTATGGGTAACCTTAGGACCGTGATTCGAAAAATTACGTCATAGCGTCTATGTACATCAAGAATAATAAAAAACTCTTTCGTGTCTGTCTGTATCTGCGAAATGACTACGGGCTATAAGCTTGAAGAACTTCCATCCAATTTTATTCAAGTACTCTTCTTAGTTTAAGATCGACCCGATCTCGTTTGCCTTGAAGTACTCAGTTTCAAGAGTATCTGGTCCAGTATGCTCACCATGCGTGACGATGGTCTTTCGTTATTCCAAAAGGCACGAAACCGCGCGACTTCGCATAAATGCGAGAACTTGAGTCTCGAGGATTCTTGCTATTCCGTTGCACGCGACTTGCGATGATCCTCTAGATCCCATCCGATTTTCAACACGAGAAAACTGAAATATCAATGACATTGCACCGATAGTGCCCTGACTCGTGTATAGGCGATTTACATAAATATTGGTAATTTTTTATTGAACTTTTCATTACCAAAAAATTCACATAAATTATAAAACAAATAAATGACGTAGTATCGATATACTAAAAACTGCCATATACGGCATATAATAATAATCCAATACCTTAATCAATTACGTCATTCCTCATCAGGCGATATTACAAAATTTTTCGAAGACTGTCCCAAACTAGTACCTAACATTACCTAAGTCCCTATACAACTTTTTGCATACCGTCACGATTCGTACGGAACGTCGACGTGGAACGGCATAAGCCTGTGTCAGGATCTGTTATAAAGGAACTTGAAGAAGGGACAATTGATGACACGTGTACCATTAGGTTTGAACTTCTATATCCATCAGTAACGAGTGAAGATGGCCATCAATCATACAAGGATCTGCTTTTACTCATAAATTTCTATCAAGCTCCCGTTGACTTGTACAATGAAACGCAGTATCGACGTCGCGACGCGCCATACCGGAGTCTGCCTGTAAGAGATGACGAGGAAGCTCAGGGAAGAAATCGTTAGCGCCTATTATGTTGGCGAGGGTAACGAGCTTTGGTTTGGCCCGGTAAAGAAAAAAACACACTGGGCTTATGGCAAATCCCCAAGTGGCGATGCTTTTTCGTAGGAACTCAACACGACGCCCTGAAACCATGACTGATCGATTGTTCGCGGTGACTAGGTAGGATCTCGCGGCTTGTTTACCCCGGATGATCCACGTGGGCAAAGTGAGCAGTTGTTTGTCTTAGAAATTAGGTGCTCGCAAATTGGAACCAATTGGAATTGAAAGTCCCAACGCTGACAAACATTGACCTTTTATATTAGTAGTCGTCATTGGAATCGGGAACGGATGAACGTTCGGAACGTCGCGTCTATTGCTCCTTCGACTTTGACTTTAATCGTTACGTTCATTTTTTTACCTAAGGGCTTTGTTTTTTTATTCTTTACTTTTCTACTTCACGACTCTTCGAATCTTCCCTTCTGTCGAGTGGCCGACTGACGCTTGAATCACCGATAAATTTATGCTCGACACCCCCCACGTTAATGCCAACCCCTCGTGTTGAAACTACCCCCCGACTGCGGTAAATAACTCGGAAACTCCTGGATCATTTCGCGTTCCTTCGATTACAGGGACCTTTCTGCGCCCTTGGATGTTTCCGCTTTGCGTCGAGAGAGCAATTCCTGATTCAATCGAACGCGAGGAACGTTCGAACGATCAGCACGGCCTTTAACCTCCCTTCGTGTGTTCTGAATTCTCAGATTCTTTTTCACTCGAAAAAGGGTGTCGAGCCTGCAGACAAATGACATTTTCACGGTAATTTTTTTGCATCCTTTATACCTGCAAATTACGTCTGGTTCTTCGAATACTGTCTTTTTCATAAAAATTGGGTTTTGATATCACTTTTAATTAGCCTAAATCGATTTTGTTACTGCTCGATTTGTAAACGATTTTTTCATTTTGCCAAAGCTCGAACAAGATCGAAATAAAATTGCAGTATATTTTACGTTCGGTCAATATTTACCACGTGAATAATTCACGCGTGCACATTGAGCATACACTGTGGCGCGTTTACGAATTCAGCTACTATCGGGTTGGTCCTGAACGGTAAAGCCATATGTGGCCTGAAAAATGGGGTGAAGAGTTTTGAAATTGAAAAACTGCATATTTAATAATATAACCGACGCACAGAACCGAAAACGCGTTATGCAAAGTGTCGTAAACGTTTGACAAAACGTTGGGAAATCGCCAAAATATTTAAATCGTCATTTTCACGGTAAGAACGTGGATCCTAGTATCTTTCATGTGTATTACGACTTCCGTACGTACCCAGTAGCGTCTCTTTTTTTGTGCTTAGCAAACGAACGGGGGCTTAGTACGTTTTCGGAGTTACTTTACGGTAATTCGTGGCAATTGGGTTGGAAGAGTCGAGACTGGAAAGTTGGTTGGGCACGATTGTCGCGCTGCCTGTAAGAAAGGAAACTGAATCAAACGATATAGTTAGGTAATTAACGGTAATGTATTTTAAGCTTCCTCGCGCTTTCAATTAATTCCTTCTCTCTTGTTTGGTCTCTCTTCTTTTTTGATTCGTGCGCATGCGCGCTCTCTCTCTTTCTGTCCCTTCGTTCAGTCGCTCACCGGTTAATACGTTTTCGTCCTGAGGTGTATGGACGGAAGGGGCACAGCAGCCAGCTATATTAACAATTAACGTAATGACGCGGAAATAATTGTTAGCCACTAGACTCCAGACGAACTTACGGTAGTTATTAAATTTTACCCAGTGGCGCCACCGATTCCGGTATACCTAAAGCTTCAGGTTTCTGTTTGATGTATGTATACGTTTATGCTTCCGATATTATATAAGCTCAATTACGATTATTAGCAGTTTGGATACGCTCGGCGTGATTTCATTTAGGTGACATAATTTTTTGTACGTAACCAATTTCATGCAGTGTATGCAGATATGCATTTATTGAGGATGGGATGTATCCGAGTTTTAAGTTTACCTTTGGTTTAGGCAAATCGTTAAATTCTCAAGTCGATAGTTAAATAATTGCACTCTCGACGAGCCCTAGGGAAATTTCTAGTAAAATCGTAGTTGGCCGCTAGTAAACTTTGATAATGGTATCTACTTACACTATCGCGCTTACTAACTTGGTTAAACTAAATGATGAGTGAGTGCGATGTTTTGGCATAATTACGTTTAATCCGCGTTGCAATTATTTTTAGATACTTGATGAATCTCAGTAAAGATTTCTGAGAATTTTGTTTTGAGTTGTTCAACAATTTTTATCGATTGAGAGTAAAGCAAAAAATCGGTAGGGGCAGCAAGATTCTACAAAATTATGGATATACTCGAAAGCGTAAATTTGGAAAGTATAATCGAAACGGAAATTGGGAAAGTTCTTAAACTGAAACTTCTGCTCGACTTTTTCAGCTAATGGCTGTTACTCAACTACGGAAAAACACTAGTCGATTTCAGGAGCTTCCTGCAGGAAGCTGCAATTGCGTATTGTATTTAATAAATGTGGAATAGGTAAACTGCGATGTCTTGAGCGTAACCGGAAGCTGCCAATGCTCCTTGGACCAATTCGATAATAGCGTCTCGGCTCAAAAAAAAAGTACAATCAACAAATAATTGAGCAATTTTTTTCGTATTCTTACCGAAATTCAAAAATTCTTTCCGAATTTGTTCGGGACCTGTAACCAACCTAGGATCAAAACCGTTTGTATCTACGAACGCGGGAATAATCCTCGGTGGGTTCCGGAGGATTTCGGGTATCTTCGGGATTTCTCGTATATACACGTCTCACTTACTGTGCTATAACTATTACGTAATAATTAATGAGTCACAAGATTGGGGTTATTTCACGAGCGGGTTTTCCTTAAGGAGGACTGACACAATAAGGGATGCCTTATGTATGCAAAGGGTAGCGTCACAGTTGTGACGTCATTTCCGGCAAAACTTCAATGGCACCTAGATAGACAGTAATGCTGCGAAACCGGCTGTGGTACAGGGGTGCGAAAACAGAATTCTCAACGTAAATCGTTAATTGCCTGCTGCTGCGAGAGATTGCAGAAAATTTGGGGTAGAAATCACCGCAAAAACATTTTCCATCCTGTTGTTGTATCGTACGCCGGGCAGTAAAGAGGGAGGATGGAGCCAAGTACAATGCTGTTTATGTGTCGTCATTTCCCTTTCCCACCCTTCGGAACCTTCCCAACCCCTGCAATATCCCTGCTGAGGGTAAAACATATTTTAAGAAACTACAAATTGTCTTTCCCCTCGTGAATTCTACCCTCGATGGAAGCTGTATACATCCCCTGTGTATACTATATATATATATATTTCTATCTATACCCATCTACATGCATTGCTAATAGATATAGGGGATAATATCAAAATATATTGACTACCCCCAAACAGGTAATCAATGAACAACCCATTTCACGTTCTACGTTAGGTTAATCTCCGACCTGTCTTGTGGGTCAAATTTCGAAAAAGCGCACGTTAACTTTATTTTGCTTTATTATTGTATAATCTCTTTCTCTTAAGGATTTTTGTTGTTGTTACTCTCCACCGAGATTCAGAAATGCTCAGATTCATTCGTGTATACATTTTTTTTATTTTTCATTTTCTTTTCCTTCTTTTTATGCACGTTTAACTGTTCTTCTTCTTTTTCTGTCAGGCCACCCGCTACATCACTACTGCATAACGGCTCGCGAGCTACGGCGAATATATCGAGATTTACATGGTGCACTTGGCGTAACATTTATTACGTAAGCCCTGGGATAACCGGGAGGATTTCTGAGCGTCGGCGTTAAGTTATTGCAGCCGTTTAATAAATGGGAGGAGTGGAGGAAGGCGTTATGCAGATCATTGATTCAGACATTATCGGGAAATTTATTTTACCTCGCTGAATATATATACATGTATATTTTTTATACTTATTTTCTGGCCTCGATATAGGAAAAGCCTATGAGATTTTATTATTTATTTTGCGAATGATCGATGCCGTAATTTCTGACAGTTGAAACGCTTGCCTACGGATAAGAAATAATTGAATACGTAAAGCTCTGTGCACATTGGGGCGATTGCTGGGCTATCACCTATAATTCCAATTTCATGAATTATACAGTTCCGAAGATTTACCAATCACTTACTATCGAATCGTATCATTTCCGAATTAATTATTAGAAATGTCAATTATGATTCAGCTTATCAGGTAATCGTTTCACTAATTACTTATTAAAATATTTTAATATCTTGTCGAATATCGTGAAACGATATCATCTGTGACGTAATTATTATTTTTTTAAATAATTTTTTAGTGATCGTGCGATGATCGATCTAGAAATATTGATTGGAAAAAGTATCTCAGTATGTAAAATTAGGCTGTAGTTTGCCTCTGTCACTTTAATAATATTTTTTTATCCTAGACAATCACATAGTACGTATACACGTATATGTTAGCTTATCATCTGGTTCTCTCAATCCAAAAGGTTTATTTGATCCATTCACCAAATACCAAACGTGCTCTGGCAAATAGCCCATTGCGGATACGTGCAAACCTAGAATTGCGCAAATAACGTTGTACGCATTCATCGACCTCGTGTCCACTTCTGTCCAATGACAGCTTGGTTCAATCCTTTTGGTTATCATTTGTCATACCTGATAACACCATGATATCATCAGTCGATAGACCGTCACTTGATTGACAGTCGATCATTTCTTTTACACCCTGTGTGTGGTCCTCGTGCGAAAGGTCATTCGCAAAACGCAAGGACATTATCTATTATGCCAGGAGCGAAGTTTATGAAGCGGTTTGTGAAGCGTAAAATAAAATTTTTTAAAATGAAAATTGAAAAAAAATATCACGCCCCTTGATTTCAGCGTATCCACGAGAGAGGCAAGCAGATTCGCGATAGGAATATTCAAGCGGATTCGCGATGTAGTTTTTTTTTTATTATGTATATTTTTTGAATTCCGCACCGTCGACGTATTTTTGCATGGTGACAAAAAAATTTGCAATCCAAAGGACCACTAACGAATAATCAAAATGGTTGTCGCATGGGAACGTCGTCGCTCTCTGAACGGCTGGAATTTTTTTTTACCTTCATTGTTCGCGATTTTTCATGTGGACGCGTAGGTATTTATGATGTCGTGGTTATTCGGCATTATGAATAGGACGTACATTATTTTGGAATACAGTCGAACGTATCTGGTAGTTCATTGCGATTATTATGGATATGTGCTACCTGTTTTATACTAATACATTTCTGCTGTTGTGTTTAGGTATTTTTTTGCTTTGAGGTACAAAATCAAAAAATAAGGGATATACTCGGGTGGGGATTTTTTCACTAGGGATATTATAGGGAATCTAGTTACAATCCAGTTGCCGTACCCTATGCTCATCCCTTGCTCCTTAGGCGTATACGATAAAGTTGCTGCACCCTGCGCATTGATAGACTAGGCTTGCGTATTTGTAGGCGATGCTCAATAAGGAACTAGGAATATTTTCATGCTTCACGTTGAATGCCTTACTCCATTTTCCCTGTTGCGTTGGCACGCATGTAAGTATCTAAAGTTGGGTTACGGAGTCAGTGTCTTTTTGAGGGGTCATTATGTTGCGGATTTCAATGTAAATGAGTCCTCTGAATGCGACACCGATATCACATGATTTGTTGTGTGCTTATTATCCACTTGATTTCAGCAAAGGAACAATTTCACGTATAAATACCAGCATATTAATTGCTGGATAATATTTGACGTAACATCGTATAAATCATATTAAAATGTTTTGTTAGCTTAATATTTCACGGAACTCCTCGAGCAGTTTAACAATCACTGAACCATTCGAGCTTACTAGGGAATATTATGAAATTCCGAGAATGTTAGATAAAAAATAATTAGTGATTACAATAAATTATCATTAATTTGTAATTACATTATTACCCATTAATTAGGTTATATCGGGTTAGCAGAGAGAGGGATCCTCCTACGAAGTTCAATAATACTAATTCAATAAAATCTCTCAATCGTTAATTATTTTATAAAACCGAGTTTAAAAAATTAATATACACAATAATTAATCCTCTAACAATTAACAACCATAACGAATTAAGCGCTTCATTTATTTGGGCTTAATGTCAATGTATTTGTCAACCGAGGGCAGGGGGAGGGAAATTTTTGGATACGTTGCCATTTATTAAAATAAATTACTATATAATATTAAATAATTTTACATCGTGGAAAGTTTCGAAAATTCTAAGTCAGTCTACCTGGTGTTATCAAAGTACACGCGATAATGGTTGAGAAACGATATAATCTCCAGGCATTGTATTATCCTGACAGAGCTCTCTAGACAGATTCTAATACATTGCGCAAGATGTATAGCGTCAGAAGGTGTACAGGCTAAGATACCGGATTAAGGTTCAAGGAAGCTCTTTATAACTATATATATACTCTGGTGAATATAGGATATATGTCTATATCAAGCTTGAGCATTATTGCCTTATATCTATACAACTATATACAGTATACCTATAAGATACATCTGCTAGGGGAAAATTCGAAGGTTAAAATGTCCCTAGGGAACATGTATGATTCAGCCTTAATTGTTATTCGAATTATCTCCTTCAAGGACCAATAGAACCCCATCTATTTCCTTTCCAAAATTCCTTTCCACGGTCTACAAAATTCGCGAAAAAATGAAGGTATGTCCAACAGTAGCGAAAATCGATAGCTGAGAACAATAAATATCTCAGACATACGTGCACCATAAAATGACGTCTGGTTTTAGAGCTGATCATATATTATTTCAAGTGACCTAAAATTAAGCTGGCTTATCTGCCGCAAAGAAAGAGATGCGAGTCTCTTTGAACCCTTTCCATTTTTTACACCCCTTCATTGCGCGACAGGAATTTTTTTTGAAAAAAAAAGCGCCACACCCTTCCGGTTTCTGCGGTCCGTGTACTCTAGAGCTTTTTGTTTTCACTTTGAGCTTCTCGCCGGGTATGGCAGATTTCCAGAGAGATTGGATTGTTGCGCCAGGCCAAGGTATCTATGTATATCTAAACCACTCTGAAGCCGCAGCTTACTGGCTCTGATATAAATGGCTACCCGAGCCACGTGTCTGTAGGTGCTAGATGAAATAGCTGATACAGGGTGTACGCGAAGTATACGTAAAGAGATAGTACGTCAATGAGGAGTCTGTATATAAGGGAAGAAGAGGATAGAAGCAGGTTCTTTGATCTGACCACCTGCGGTGGAGTTAGACTCCCTTTATCTTTCTGTATCGTAGACGGAATTCCTTCGATGCATAACAGCAGATGTCTGCGTTCACGTCGTTCCTGCTGTTGCGACGGGGGGGCGCTGGAGCATGCTGGTTCTGTTGGAGCAGAAATGGAGGGTTGATGCTAGAGCTGGAGCTTAGGTACGGTACATGCATATACTCATTTGCAACAGTAACAGACAGGGATAGTCTTGTCGGTTGCTTGATTATATAAGGCGCTAGTTCGTTGATATTATGCCGTGAGAATAATTGCCCAGGGACAATTAGCTTGGACGTGTTGAAAACGATGCGTATGGTATTTACCAATGCAGTGTGTCTGACTGAAAAATATTGTCCAAATTGGAGATTTTAGGCTTCCAATAATGCCGTGTATTTTTTGTATATGGGTACTATGTATATTTATATTTTCTAGAAAAATTAATTTTTAGGCACTCGGAGTAGTTTTGATCTTTGACTGTGGGACGATGAAGGAAATTCCGTGACGTTATACCACGGATTTAGTGCTCTTGTGTATTGTACAAATTTCTCTTTATTTTTCTTGCTATTATTTCTCTTGGCTGCTACGTATATTATTTTCTCTTGGTTTTCGCTTTCCTCTCGTTTCTCTTTGTGTACTTTTATCTTGGCTTACTTGTATACTGCTGCCTTTTTGCAGTGTCTCCTCCGTTAGAGAATTCTTCGATTCCCCGGAGAAAACTTTCTTGATACTAAAAGTTAATTCGCGTCTCTGCACCGTCGCGTGCAAGCTCCCTATTTAGCTTGGTAAACGTGGCGATAAATCATTTAAATAATACAGTCGTCTCCGTCAACCTATTAGCTTCACTATTTTACTAATTTCGCGGTTCGCTGGACCAGCTTATCTTATGTCTCAAGTTATTCCGTGCAGAGTCCTGAAAACTCTGAAAGTCAATTTTGTTCCTTCGTCCGGGATCCTTGTTGCTTCCTGGTTGCCCGATTTTACATTTTGCACTGTCAACGTTATTTATTTATTCAAACTTTAAGCTGCGATCGTCAGCCTCTTTTACATTCACGTTCCGTTCCAGACTCTTCTTAAACTTTAATTAATCTCAGTCCTACTTCCCTTTTCACTCTTTTTTTTTTTTCACAAGACAGAATGCCAAGCATCCTCGGGCAGACTTTCGCGTCGATTAACATTGCGAACTGATTAGGGCACAGATTTCCTAATGATTTACAGACGAGGCCAATTAAATTCTGCTCACGATTGGGACGGGTTCTATAGACTCTTTAAGGCAATATCACGTCATATTAACATTCTGAATTTCAAATGATTGTAATGGCTGATTGATTCAGATAATTTTTTATTGATCGCTTCCAATTATCTATATTTATTTTATTATAGTAAAGGTTTAATTGGATCGAGCACTCATTTCATTAAATTAGCTGTATATTTGATTTTATAATATCTGTAACTGCAGTTTCAACATATAGTATATGTACATGTGTGTGTGTCTTTATTGTAGGCTTTATGAATAGTTGTTAATTGAAAATAGTGTGAAGAATCTGTTATGATCGTATTGAATATTTGTTATCTATTCGCTGCGTCGCTCCAAAACTCAATAGCAGGTAAACATTCATCGTATCGGTGAACAGGTTAAAATAGCTGATAACCGATATATAATTAGTCAATAGACGGAGACAGTATAACGAGACAAAGTTTTCTATAAAATCAGCGAAACCAGATTGAAGAGCGTTGAATGGTGTATTCATGGATTTTATCTATTTACCCAATTTCATCAATTTGCCCGCTCCACCGATAAGCCATATTAATTCGCGGCTCTTTCGCGATAGGCTGTAACGTTGGTACAACGCTGCCAATTCAATTGTTCCGTCAAACGACTGCCCCAGTCAAACAATGTGTCTACAGATTTTTCTTCCGAAAAGTAACTTATCGTTCCAGCTATAGTCAGCAATAGCGTGCTGGACCCTGGATAGTCGATCATTCGACCTAGGATCTTGAGAGGTTCGAAAAACAAAGAAAATAAAAGTCCCTAGTGCAACGCCATGAGGAAAGTGGATTGGTAGCGTGTCTGTATATGCTTTGTCTAGCTAGATATATATGTATAACACACTACTGACGTCACGTCTATGCTCACGTAACTTCGTTACGCCATTCCTCTTCTGGAGTGACGCTGCATCCCGGCACAGGAAGAACGTTTCGGGCAGTTCCGCTCTTTTCCTTAAAGTAAACGAATGTCTTCGCGATGTTAACGGCAAAACGCTGCGGAACATGCAATATGTTCTGCAAGTTTAATCCAAACTATGTCGCAGACTGTACTTAGTGTACTATACTGTACACTATAGTATAACATCGTTACTGTATATTCGGATATGCTGAAACTCCGAGTGACTGGATGTCAACATACGTGTAACGAGCAAACCAAAAAAGAGACTGTTTCTCATGGAGTAGGAAGAAAAAATTATTTGCTTTTGCTGTTGTTTTGCTTGTCTAAAATTAGGGTGCTAATACATTTTTTGTTTGACGGGAAACTCTGGTTTAATATACGTTGGCACTGCCGATTGTTATTCAAAAATGTATACTTGATTTTGTACGGATATAACAAAAGTTACAACGATAACAGAATATTATACTCGAATATTAGGAAAGAGAATTTAACCGTTATAATTTTTTAAATTTCATCACTTTGTTGTTATTAATGTTCGCATTGAATTTCATTTTATGTCAAACTTACGGTATAGGCCTGTTAGCTCAGTTGGTTAGAGCGTCGTGCTAATAACGCGAAGGTCGAGGGTTCGATCCCCCCACGGGCCACATTTTTTTTCTCTTCGAAACAGCTTTTTTTACTTAAAATCGTAAGAATTCACAATAAAATATAGAGATGAATTTATCCGTGAAATGTTTTTGCAAAAAATGCTCTCTACGTTTGTAAAAAAATTTCATTATTTAAATTAGAAGACTCGGTAGAATCTAGCGCTGTATAATACACAACTAGATGTAAGAATACCAGTTTCTCTTTGCTATACTTTCAGAATTTGACAATATATTCTATAAGAAAGATTTAGTATAGATATGAGCTATATATCGAACCCCGTAGCTTCGAAAATTATCACGCGAGCCTTCTAGAACTTTGAGGAACTATGACGACGAAGACCTAGATTCTCAAAACTATGATGTCGAAAATCATGACGTTGGAGTCTCCTAGACTCTGGAAACTACGACGAAGAATTTCTACATACAGTATCATACTATTATTTTGCTATACTTGTGCCAGATTTGGGTCATGCGTTTACGAAGTATGCACGTAATATGCAATAGACAGAATTTCCGGGACGGTATTAATTAGTATTATTGCGAATGGCGTGTGCAGTTCGCTTTCTGCAGTTGATTACTATCCTAATGAGCTTTTCATTCGTGAAGTTTTCATTCACCCAGGTATAATGTTAACAACTGTTGAAGAACTTCCGTCCCGGCAATACGACTGCGTACGTATCGCAGCGCAAATATGAGCATTGTTTTCGGGTAACTGTATCTCGTTACGCTTGACAACATGGATTCAAATGGAATGATCCGATCGCTCGAACGTTACGGTGCTTTCAATTAATTCGTGATACTTTTTTTTTGTAAGCGTTGTTAAAACAGGAGCTTTTCACAAAGTTCTACGTGCAATATCGAACAATTGCGACAATGGTGGGAATTACAGCTCGGCAAATAAATTCCAGCCTGGGGGTATATCGCTGAAACTAAAATCCGATAATGGTGGAAAAAAATGACTTTTGAAAAACTGCGAAAATGTTTAAAGTAATGGTGTCGGAAAAATATGTATACATTTATTTATATATATAAAACTGTGTGTGTCCTTACGAAAGATCGATGTTACTCGCTATGTATTAAATCTTTTCATTAGACTCTGATGGTGGAATCGACGGAAACTGTTGGAAACTGATTAGCATGAGGTGATTGGTCTCCATTTCTCCAGTGTCCGTCGAGACCGAAGAATCGTGGCGGCCATCTTTGTTTTTCATTATCTCCCTCTATCTCTTTTTCATCCTTGTTATACTTAGCAGCATACTCACAACATGGTACAGTCTCGCCCAAGAAGTTCCACGATATTACAAGGTCGTTTCAAGGGCTGTGGGTTTTCTTCCTCCGTTATAATTTGGCCGTTGCGATTGGTTATACAAGTCAAGCGTATGGCTGAACTTTCTTCGCTTTTATAAACGTCTGCAATCTGGATTATAAAATCATAGAGCCGTAAAGTAAGTAATCTTTACTTTTTACAAGAAGAATCCAGTAAAAGTTTACCTTTTAAGATCCTCGTGGGTCTATTTTATCACTGCGGATCTTACGCAGTATAATTGAGAGTCTCTCGTTGTACGTGCGAGAGTGAAATTTGCGGTAAGATTCTACAAAAAAAAAAGGATAAAAGAAAATGATCCTCGCTCTTAAGTTTTACGATAAGACCTCGTCGTCGTTCTCGTCATGGTTGGGCGCCATTAAACGGTATAATCTGGTTTGGCGCGTCGATGCTTCGCGAGCGGCTCGAAATTTTATCACTGACGCCCGCAAGTCGTGCGTCAGCGAGAACCCCTTATCTGCCCCAGAAGTGTATCTTTCGTCTTCGACTATCGGGTAATTAAGAAATGAAAATTCACCGTGAATCAAGCGACGGAGCGGTCGGCTGGAGTAATATTTCTATAGTGGTGCGCTCTCGCGGATATTGCTTGAACTGGATGACTCTCATGGCAGGCATTTTTTTATAATTATCCCAGAAGCCGTAGAAGCAAGAACCATTTCCAATTTTTTTCTTTTCAAAATTACCTCGTTCAACGTATACCTTGACTTCCTCCTGCTAGGACATTACTGTTGAGAAAATTGTTTCGACCAAATTTTGAATTTAAAAAAATTAATTATTCTTTTGTTATGGGAGACGAACAAAAATTCATTCGTCGGTGATTGTATTCGTCAAATGCTGCTTTAATTGTGCCTTAAACTTGGTTCGTTATCCGATCGAGAAGTGTCTCTTTACTTTTTGTATTTTGTTGTTTCTTCCCTTTTGAAAAGGGTGACGCTGATTAGTAAAAATGAATGAAACATTAAGAGAGTCGAAGGTGCCCGATAATGGCCTCGTCGTTAATTCACGTTTCACAAGCAGCAGCAAGCCCGTTTTCCACGCTTAACGATCATCATTTACATTCGTAACTTTGAACTGAAGTCATATCGTATTTGAACTTTGATCGCTCATTACTTACCGACTAGTTGGAAGACTGAAGAGCATCTGGCGAAGCTGGAAGGTGATCAGTCAGAAAGGAAGAGTGGAGAAATAGGAATAAAACTGGAGTACCTGAGACCCCTTTGATCCGACGGCGTAGCAACAGTCTGTGCCTTCTGCTTTATAAAGCGGCAGTAGACAATTATAATTTATATTTAATAAAAGTATATTTTTAAATTAATTTATACCAATTAATATCCAATGAAACAATTTCGAGGGAAACTAACATTTTATAAATTTCAAAATACATATATCAAATTTTTTATTAATATACGAATTTGAAATTTTTTAATTAAGATCAATAAGATATTCGGATAGGCAAACTTTTTGTTGCATTTATATACAAGAAATTGTGTGCAATCAATTAGATTTATGAAACAGCTGTTCTTAGTATATTTCAAAATATCCTTGACGAATCTGTAGTGTACGTATATTATATTTATTATGTGCATGTGTCTATACAGAAATTTATTAGCGTTGTGAAAAGACTTCAAAGATTGATCGTTGAACCCTTATCAAATTATTTTTTCTTCGCTTCACACGATAGGCCTGATTCTTTAGTTTCAGTTTAACTTCTGTATATTTTTCTTGCTCGACGCCAACTTTCCTTCTTCCAATGTATACAAGTTATAAACTCAACTTATTCGACATATGACTGTTTAGAGATAGTCTTTTTAAGTATCAAGGAGCGCCAACTTAACCATTAAAGGTTCTAACGATTGAAACCTGTTGCCTTCAGCTTTTACAATCTTATAGAACAGCCAGGCGGATATATCATTCGAGGATCCTTGAGGGTTTTTTGTTGATAATCTCTTTTTCAAGAGTTGCAATCTTAAATGGTTTTTGTTATAGAAGAGGCGGGAAGTTCAAAAGTGAGCACTAAGCGTACAGCTGAATGAGTTTTAGTTTTCGAGGTCGATATACGATGGTCATGTTGGTAGAAGAAAAAAAATTTGGTCAATAAAATTTTCAGATTTGCTCTTAGCTTTCCCTACCGTTACAGGAAAGTTTTCCAAGCATTTAACGTTGGTCAAAGTGGCTCGTTTTGAGAGTATATGAATAATTAGAGTAATGATTTTAATTATTTAAATATTGAGGAAATCCATAACAGCACAGGATTTTGATCCTTGCACATTTTTCTGTTAACCCTATCAGTGACGTCAGCGTGTCCTTTACGCTTCTATTTTCAACGCCTACGGCCACCCCTCTTGGCATCACCACTCCTTCCTGACAGCACCAACTCATTTAAAACTCCAAGGACAAGTCTTTAATTGAAAAAGTTTACTCCTTTCATTGGTTTTCGGACTGGCATCAGTTTCTAATTGAAAATTATGCCACGGACCAGAATGTACAGTCATTGATGCCAATTCGTGCGCATATTTTGTACTTGATTTAAACCTCAACCAAACTCTTTTAATTTCGTATATTCTAAGGCTGATTTATTTTCATTTCTTTTCTTATACCGTGCACACAGAAAAATGTGCAGTTACGGTTACTAAAACAATGCTTGGTATTTGGACTACAACGATAAGAATTGATAGTACGATTTATGAACCAATAAAATAATAATTGCAATCCCAATGATAAATCTTGACAAACTTGACGTCACTGTCGCAAGAATTTTGTTGTTCCTATAATAATTCATTACTTTAGTTTATACTCAGGAACGTGCATTTTTTTTCTGTGCACCCACAAAGCTTTATACGATTTCCTTCAATATTTATGTACCTTAAAATCTACTGCACGAATTACTATACAAATTGTACCATTCCACGACACCTATTGTCAACCGTTACTATAGTACTTATACTATTATTGCAATTAGTACATTTTCATTGCAATACTTATATTATACAATTTTTTAATAAAATGCTCCTCGCGCCTAATTTTAGTTAAACCCAATTTTTAAACAATCCACGGACGAGATGCCGCAATTATTCAATTTTTTATTGTCGCGATGCAGAAAGTGCTGTCCAAATTAAAGGACAGAAAAGGGCCTGTGTATCCAGTGAAAAGGATACTGGCCGCCGAGGGGGGTGGGTGGGGGAGGGTGGTGAAGTTGAAGGGAACAGTGGGCTCTTATTATGACGGGCGGGACCGTAGGGATTTCAGCGGTCGTAGAATAAATATCATGCACAGCTTGCAGGGCAACGTGTTCCTGGCAACACTAATATTATGTCGGTGCTTTCAAGGCAGCCAGGAAATGGAGAGGGCGCCGTATAACCGTATGTCCCCGTGTTATGACCGGCCGGAATTCATTACGCGTCATCCATTTGTTGAGCCGGATTTAGGAAGTGACGTTCAAGCCCTTTCCGTATCGATAGAGCAGGGGACGATCTGAGTCCAGTGCTCTCCTGGTCTCTTGATTTTTTTTTGGCGTATATATATATCCTCATTTATTGCTTAATGTTACAATATACTGGTACAGTGAGAACATTTTCTTTGAAGATACGCAATGCTAGAAATCTAAATTTGCAGTAAGCTAAAAATTGCGTATTTTATAAGTGTCAGAAGTAAGCCTTGAACTGGAGGATGCGCGCGCATCCGAACTAGTGATGCAACAGAAGCTTCTGTAATTTTGTCAGAGCGTTTCTTTAGAATGTATGTGAGATACGGGAATATAGTAAATCATTTTATCTTGTTTTGCATAAAATGAATATCTTCGGAAAATGCGCTGCTAGAGTGGCTTTAAAAAGTGTGAGTTAATTATTTTATGAACTTCGTGTTTCGTTTGGTCATTTCAAGCAAGTTCTTTAAAGCAGCGACATGAGCGCTTCGCGCGGATGTTTTGGGAAACACAATTTTATCATGCGTATCACGTCATGTAATAGGGAAACGCTTTTCTTATGTTTCTACCGGGTTTCATGAGTCCCTTGTTTTTTCTTTTTTTACGACAGTTTTGTTGCCACGTGTGCCGTCCCATATCCGCAAGTATCGGAATTACGATGGTCCTTGGGATGGATACTAAATCTAGACTTTGTGTTGCCGGATTGTCGCGCAAGTATGACAAAATAAGGACGATTTTTACGGGACGAGAAAACAGTGAGGGTCGAGGTAAAATCGTGCGAGAATTTCAATTTGTATATTTGAGGATGTCGAAGCACATTGTCGAGAGAAATTTATTTCGCGTGGAAAATATAGCAAAAGCATATTCAATCGCGTGGCTGTCGAGTTTCCGAAGGAATGGCAAAACTTTTATTGCCATCATGTTGGTGCAACGTCGTCTGCAATAAAGTACGCGGATGATTTGTGGTGTCCTGTAATTTTTGTTAATTAATGTGCCAACCACTTGGGCTATGATAAAAATGATAAATATTAATTTACATTATTAAATAAATAAATATAATAAAATATATGAAAATTTTTTTAATTTCACGCGTTTCTCGCTCGTCTAATTACGATTGTACGCTTACTGAAAATAGATACAAAAGTACACAGACTGTATTTAAACACTAGGACTGACAAGGTCAGTAAAAAGATTTGGCATTGCATTAAGCGGTTTTGAAAATTGCGTCAAGGAAAACGGAACTACGTTAAACCTTTAATGGAATTCCATTCGCGTAAATGGACCAGCCGTAATTTTATTTAGGCTAGAAAAACATCAGAGTAATTTAATTTTCTCGTTCTACGCGTGCGAAAAAGCTTCTCGAAGCGAGTGCTTCCGTTTCCCGGGGACGAAGACGCTTGAAAAGCTTCCGGAACAATGGAAATAGTTTATTAGCCTTAAACAGCAGGAAAAATGTAAATATAAAAAATATAAAGAACCTTTTATTTTCGTCCCACTGGGGTTACATTGGTCGGTTAAGCAACCCATATTTGCGTTTCTCCGATTGACCCGGCAAGAGGGACGTAAACATTTACAAGAAACGAATTCTCATTTACGTTCTCGAAATTTCATCTTTGTAATTTCATCTCGAATCTTTGGAACTTGTTGGGTCTCCATACTGGTTCTCGTAGTCCGTCACGTAAATGACTTTTTTGGAGTATTCGAAATGACGTCATCAGACCCTGCTGAAATAACGATGGGTAAATAACAGTCGCGCCGCCTGACGTATTTTCTTTGAACTTAAAGTGTCCCTGAGCTTGAGTCCTTTTAATGCTGTCCGCATCAGATATTAAATTCTTCTTCTTTTTCGTCTCTCGACTTCAGTCTTGTCGCGCAAATGAAGTCCAGAATTTGCAATTTATTCTGGATCTCTCTCCTGTACAGTTGGAGTTGTCGCATTGCACCGTACATAATTTCTATTTCTATATTCTGCGCCGAAATCATATGCAATTGTCACATATGTACCCGTACTGTACTACTTGCATCAGCTTACCTGGTTCGAATTCGTAAAAGCTGCATGCGAATAGTACCGCAATAAAAATTGTGTTAAAAGTAAAACGAAATATAAATCGAACTTTCATTTGTTTATTTTTTACATGAGTCGGATACCTGACTTATGTATTTTTCGTAAAGTTGCATCCCTGACGGCAAATCAAAGTATTCGTCAATTTTTGCCAGCCAATCGTATTTCCCGAAATTTTATGTTCGAAGAAAAGCTCTTTACATTTTTAGGTATAACCATTAGGAACATGTGTGTTACCGCTTTATATTAATTCGCCATTTCATGAGCGAGAAGCATGCTTATATGTTTATATATATGTCTAATGTTTTTTACGAAGCGGACTGCTTTGAAATTTATATGAAAAATCATAAATTACGGATGTAGATAGGATTGTAAAATTTCTGATACTGAATAATTTTCCTTTTCAACCAGCGCTTCTGAATAATTCTATTTTCAGCAACAGCAAGCACATATGTGACACTATTATACGAATACACTAAATTACACAATATGGTTTCATATGGCAATTCCGTACTGGTCAAGGTTGGATTATTTAGTCTTTCTCGTAGAAAGAAATAATTCATAATGATTAGAAGTTCAAAAACAAATCGACGTTAAAAGGTAACATAAACATAGATTTCATAGAAATGACATAGGGCTCTTTATCTTTAAAGGACAAGGATCTCTTGGTCCTTGTGACCAGAGATTAGTCTCCTGTAGATAGTATAAGTGTATAGACGGTTCTTCCTTGTTGCGCTAATAGAATAAAGTTATCCACTGCATATTACATTCATTTAGTACACCCATTTCCAATAGTTAATCTCTGTAGTCGTTCGATTTAAAGAATTGCCCAGAAATGCTTATAAACTTTTTAAAAGTATGTAAACCTAGAGTACCAACACTGAAAATCCAATTGTCTAACAAATTGTTTTATTCCCTGTCATTTTCACTGGTCAATTGTCACAGTTTTCCCACAGTCATTTCGCAAACGAGCTTTTCAAGGTCGAGACTTTTCAAGCTCTTCGCCAATTCACATGAAACCCTTTCAAACCCTCTTCGGTTGACACTCACTCCATTGATTTACTCAATTTCGAAAATTATCCTTCCAAAAGTTCTATAGATCATATACCCTGCCCAGATTAGGGGGGGGGGGGGAGTGGGGGTGCTGTCTAGCGTTCGTTATCAGACCACCAATGAAGCTGCATAAAGATCAATTGCATGAAAGCCTAGTGAATTGCGTAGTTATATACAGGGTGGTTACGAAATCGCAATCATTAATGTGTAAACTCTGTTATATAAAGCTGCAACAAGCTGGGTTCATTACGCGCATCGTATACGTATTTTCTATTTATCATTAAAAAGCTCAGTAAATTCCGCGAAAAACCCGGAAATTTGATTATTTCGTATTTTGCATGAAGTTAAACCAGCCATCATTTCTCTCGACGCAATGCAGATTCGTCGAATGAAAATGTTGCTGGATTTCGCTATTTTTGGTTTTTAGAATTAATTTGATGATGCAGATGTACTGAAGTGCATTTAATGCACCGGACCGTAAGTGCAGTTGTGTGTGTGCTGTACAGTAAGAACGAAGAACAAGCAGTGCGAAATTACTAAACAGAAAGAGTAATTTCCAGTATCACTGGGTATATTTAACGGCTGGAATACTCAAATCGTCCTTCAACAGTTTCATGGAAACGGAACGAGATTACGTTGTAGATTTAGGTACAAATTGATATTGCATGAAATATGTCTTACTACCAAATGCAAATTTATTAAGAATTTGTACTGGCTTATCGGCTTTTCTTAGAAATTCATCTATCGCATAAATTGAATAATGGAAAACACACTTTGCTATATCTATATAGATTAGCATAAGGAGCATCTCATTTCATTACTCGGGTGTTTCCGGTTCGACTCGGATTTCGTTATCTCAAGCTAGAATTAATCCACTAGGTGTATATGCCTAGCTCATTATTATCATTGTAAAGTGTGTCCAGATAAGTGCCCGTAGCGCTGTACTTTTGCTTATATATTAATCCGATATTCCTGTTATCGTGATTTTTATTAATTGTCAATTTAAAAATGTGGTAATATTGCATCTATCGATTCCGCAATCTTTAGTAGGAACTACAGTAGATGTGAATTTTTTATATCACAAGATAGAATATCAAAATGAATTTTTTGGGGTTGATACCCCGAAATATTTATGAAATATTTCAGTTAAAGCAGCAGTAGTATATGTTTCGTTCGTGGGTCAGTGTAGCAGTATATTATCAGAGGGAACCTCCTGTCATTAAAATTATTAAGAGTATTGTATAATGTACAGTTTACAACATTCAAAAGTTTTCAAAGTCATTTCAAGTGTAGTATAACAAAGAAAATTTTCAAAAGCTCCTTTGCACGCTACGGTCCTTCGTCTGGCTCGAGAACTTGGTAAAAGTATTTAAAGACACAGCGTTTAAGCAATTGGCGTAACATCGCAGTTTGCAATTACTTCCACGAGCAGAATATTAACCGTCCAAATGCACTGTTGCCCATCCCAACATAATTTCCGTATAGTTGTGCCTATAATGAAACTTGAAAAAAAATAATTCAAACTATACAAGTGCACGAGACTATGCAAATTATGCCGAAGACTTAACGAATGGAATTCAAATTTCAGCCAGAATCGCGTCGACTATAGGTAGCTTGTTCCCTGCTAAGTGGATTAAGTCAGGACGTAATCGGCAATATGGAACTTTACAAAGTTCTCGTAAGCTTAGCTGCCCACTGGCAATATTGCCAGGAGCATATTTGCCGGACAAACTTGGAACGAGTCGCCGTGCGGATGCGGCTTGACGTGAACGATAAAGCGCGGCTGCGGAACGTAATCAGAGGCAGCCCGGGATCCCAGACCGCAGCTGCCAGGCGACGACGACGACAACGTTAACTCTTGCGTTAACCAGTTTTCCCCTTTAAGATGGCAGCGACAGTGACGTCAGCAAGCGTTTTGGCAGAGTCGCGGTGGCTGATTTCTCATTCCTAAGGGTTAACTAGCATAGTTTCCTTCTAGGTTACGCACATTCCTATTTCCTGAATTGAATCAGTGCGAATTTCACTTAACAGTTTCGTTACAGGAAATCATCGCAGATTTAATTATTTTTAGGTCACCCGTGCTGTACTTCTAATTTTTATGTCGCTGATGAATATCTGTTAATAAATATTGTTTTTTAATAAATTTATTTTAGGGACTTCACACTATCAGCATCGCCTCGTTCGATTACGTGTTCTCAATTTTTATCTTCTGATAGCTTGCGAAAATAACCTAACCTAATCTGACCTTCTCATTAAGTCGACACCTTTTCTCATCTAGACTTTCTTCTCAGTTTCTTCCTTAATTTTTTTTTATTTCGGTTTCTCACTTCTTTTTTTTTACTCCTTGTCCTTTTTTTTCATCTATACTCGTGTACCACGTACACTATATGTATATCTATATGTGTATAGGCACACGTATTTCTTGTGCTACCTCAGGGTACTCCTTTTCTTTCTTGGATAAGGAGCCTGAGAAAGCACCAGCTGCACCGATTTACACTTTCTTCCTGGCCCGATGTACACATGTGCATGTGCCTATGTTATATCTATATGCTTAGCCATTTCCTGAGGTTTCTCAGTTGCGTGAAGTTGCTCGTCTTGGTAGCTCATCTCGACTAATTAGTCCGTTAGAGCGTACCAATCCGACAACCCTTCTTAATCGATTTCCCATTTCCAAGTTTTTCCTTTTTCTTTTTTCCTATCCTGCAGATCCTTGCTCGGTTTATCTCTCCTGTATTTTCTTTCGCCACTTAATCGCAGCTCATAAATACTAAGGACAGAGGTTGCATGTATAATTACATACGACGAAACGCGATATTTTAATCCAATTTTCAAAATAATTTCGACGACAGTCAATGCATTTCGTATTGCATTGCTGACGGCCAGTTCGAATTGGTACGACGAATACTTTGTAACAAAGATTGCACGTAGACCCACGTGTAGCTTGTTGGAGACTACATTGTTTTCCAACTGTCAAAAAAATAAACATATTGAACTCGTGAAGATTGATAGCTTTGTAGGAATTTTATAAAATTTTAATAAAAGTTAGCCAACAGCGTAATTAGGAATTTTAAATACATCGTGCACAATGCGATCTTCAATGAGGATCTGGTTCGGGTCTAAAATGATAAATAAATACAAATCATTTTTAATGCTTCTTTACATTATACTCGCTCTTAATATCCTTTTGAGGTTTATAAAAATATTATTTCTTCTTTCAGGTACGTACATCTTTCATTCCGTATTACCATAACTCCAGTTGGCAGAGATGCGATTTACAAACGAGTGAGTACCTACAACTTCCCAATAACTTCGTGTTTCGGTCTGCCAGTCCTTTCTACGTCCTCTCCTCCTTTCGTCCTTGCTCCCTTCCCTTTTCACCTCTTTTATTCCTTTTTTACCTCCTTTCGCCGCAATTCCCTTTCCCGCAACTCAACTTTCTCTCACATTCTTCGAGTCCTGCCTAAAAGTAAATACCCATCGTCTCCATGAGTTATCTCGAGAAACTGCATTGTCGCGTTTTCCTCAGTTCGCAGCCCGCATTAAAAAGAGTCTCCGCCTGCGAAATCGCGTTGGACACGTACCCTAAGACATTCCAAAGAATTCGAAAAGAGGGGACAATTGCTCCCTGGCCCAATTATAAAGCTCGAAATCGTCATTCCGCGACTCGAATATAGTACGAGAATGAGAAAGAGTTTCTTTCATTTTTCCCTCATTAATTCCCAACAAAAGCACCGGAACAGGAAGACTCCTTCCTCTCGGTTAAAATTCACGTGCAACTTCCCACCAAAGTCAAGTCTGTATGCATCTCATGACTACGCGAGTTTCCGACAAATTTTCCAGCTTCCTTTGTACTTTGCAACGAAGATACGAATATTCCTTATTACAATTTCCCAATTGAGACGAATACACTCATACAGTATAGACACGTGCTCGAATTATGTTATAAAAATATTTTATTACCTTTCATTTTGCGAACAACTCGCTTACTCGCTGTTTTTCATACAATTCCAAAATACCTTATCAACAAAAAAAATTCAAAATGAATAATACAAACGTACCATGCGACAAGAGAGAATTCGTATTTCCCGCGTTATTTTACACCAGGACTTCGGTACTTTGTATTCCGTTCCGGAGGAGAAGGCGTTAGCGAATGACTCTTTGAACGTCCTGGGATTTCCTTCAAAGACACAAGACAGAAATGGCGTAGAAAGGCGTGAGATGAAGCCGTCTCCCATATTCTCTTTTGCCTCATCGTTCCACGTGTGTATTTCTCCGTAGACCGTTCTTTACGGCAGTTTGCAGTTTTATTGTTTCCACTTGTATCCCTCGACGGGGTCGACAAAAACTTTCCGAATCCTCTTCGGCCTCTGTATAGAAACGACAATAGGGGAGGAGGTGGTAGGGGGGAGGGTAGGCAGGCCAGGCAGCAGACGGTGGCGAAGTGTAGCTTGGAGACGGAGGTCGGAAGGTTGGAAGGTTCGAGGTTGGAATCGTAGGAGGAGCACTTCTCGCGTACACGTGTCTCCGCCAGGACTCCCTGCAATTTATCTTCGTTATTCCCGGAGATAGGGCGAAGTTTAAATGGGAGAGATGTATCATTATTATTATGGAAAATTTTTCAAAGTATTATTTCGCTCCCAACTTATCGTCACGTCGTCCGGACGGACGTCTTCGCCGATTTGACAAAAACGTCAAACGTCGCCGACTATCGATCCTTGAGACTATACCTGTGTACATACATACATTGTTCTATTGCGCAATTTTAATACGATTAACGTTTGACACTTTCGCTGCCGATCACGGGCTGGCGCGGTGTCAAAATATTCTATCGGGAAAGGCCTAAATGGATTTTTCCCCGAAGGCCACTTTTTTTTGATAACAAATATGATTATGTGCATGACATTGATTACTGAGTAATATTTAGGCCTTTTCCGATAGGATAGTCCGATTACGCGTCATCGGCAGCGAAAGTGTTAACACCTGGGTCTCCATATCTTACGTGCTTTATGCGTCGCCTATGTTTTTTCATGAATGCAAAATTTTATATAAGCATTTTTATTTACTTTGCCAATATCGTTTCTCTGTGTATCGAGATGTATATAGATATAGGCGTCGCGACGGCTGTGTATCGATTTGCCTTTTCGCGATATTACCCTGGTCTTGTCATTCTTTGTTTTCTGCTAGGAAATTAATATGATTAGAACGTAACTTCGGCAACGTTGTTATCACCTAGACTTAACCTTGTGAAGATAATATCCAGCACTGGTAGCTTCTTACTTGTCCAACTTTGATCTGACACGTTTAGAAAACTTTCTGCGAGGAAGACAATGACCATGGAGGCACGTTCGTTCTGTAAAAGTAGCTGCGAACTGTTAACAATTGCGCACGTTGGGAATGGACTTTCCGGAAGTCGAATTTGCACGCGTTCCAATCGCTGTGGCTGCGAACTGACGAGTCATTTTTATTATCGTGGTTAATTCTGTGGTTTATCGTGTCTCGACGCTGTTTGTCTTTTTAGAAATTCGATCCGGATAATATCGAATTCTTGTAGAATTTTCTCGCGCTTTATACGACGTCTGTCATTTACGTGCAGGACGCCATTTGTCGAATTCAATTTTCAGCCAGAGCGTTTCGGCATCGATCGCCTTGACAGAGAGTTACTGCAAATATTTCTGTAAGAATTCCAAGTAACCGGGAAATCTTGAACAGCTTTCTGAGAATTTGAAAAATTCGCTAATATTTCGTGCGCGAAATGTTTATGATCGTAGGGATAAATTTATTTAATTTTTTTTTTCTTAACAATAGATAAGGCATTGTGTTATATGTTAGGGGAGAAATGTGCTTAGAGGAATTTCGAGTGTCGTCAGGTGTGCAGAAACTATTGCGAGATTTGCTGAAACTTCGAATCTTGCTGATGCAACACAATGAAGCACGTCGCGAAAGCGCTTTGAAATTTGGCGAATCTCTCGATACCGATTTACATATTCGCAGGGAATTTGCCAACCAATCTCGATTCCTCTCTCCATATTGCATGGTTTGAATGTAGCAGCCTGAAATGACTACAGAATGAAACTGTCGACCAGGTATTCGAATTCGTGCAGAGTCCATTAATCATACGGTAGACTCTTGATACCTGTTACTTAACAATACACCCTAATTTCCAATCAGTCGCCAATTGTCTTGATTGGGTAGAAAGATTAATTATTAATTATTGTGAATATCCCGTATTGTGGAATCGAATGATTGCGATTACCGTTTTGATATAAAATTACAACTGATTCATTGATTACGTCCGGTTACTTTAATCTGTAATCGTAATTCCAATTGTATCAAAATTCAAAATTGGGAATTGTAGATCAACCATGGAATTTCATAGGTCGTACGGTTTTTTTCGTTGAACATATTTACGTAAGAGCTTGTATATTTCGTACAACGTCGATGGATGAAAAATCCGAAAGATCGATAAATCTAGTCGATAAATAATTAATGAATTTTCGAAAAATTCTTTTACACATTTTTTATAAGCTATATTTAATTTTCGTTTTATTCTACTTATCTGCATTGCTTGAGCAATGAAATTATTTCCTACAGATTTATTATAATTGTTGTCTATTAAAAATTGTAACTTTAGCACTGCGGCTTCTTCTTTACTTTTACAGTTCCAGTTAAATTTATTATCCCTTCTTGAAAGTACTGGCAGTAGTTTGTTCCACGTAACTAGTTATTGAAACAAAGTCTAAAGTTTTAAAGTTTCACGTTCGAATCTCACAAAGTTTCTCTCGTCACGTAATTTTTACCTTCCATGAAAAATCACGTGTTTGTCTTCTTCGGTTTTATTATAAAATCTACATTCGGTCTCTTACAAACGAAGTAAAGTCAAGCCGGGCTTTAACTCTAATAATATTTTCTACCAACTGCTCCACTGCCCTCGAACTGCCAACCTGAAGAATCTGCATTACTAATTTCAATTTTAGTGATGAATTTTCATTAAACGAAAAGTTCTAATAAAATCGGAAAAAAATTGTTTTCGACAATTTCCAAAGCTCAGCCAACGTAAGTGCAAAATAATACGTATTGCAAAATGAGATTAAAAATAAGGCTACAACATTTCATCCGGATGCCGACACGTTCGTTCATTGCCAAAACGTATAATTGCTATCGTGAAAAGATCCAGGGTATTTATGATCTACTGGCTCTCATAAGAGTAAAAGGATCGATCCTTTTACCTCTGTATCTGTCGATCGATAGATAACAGAGGTACAGATGCTAATGTTACATCGCACCAGAAAGCATTAAATGGAGGGAGCTTACGTTATAAGCTTAAAAGTAAATATTGTCTGGTACCATGGGGATGCTCAGTTCGTCGGAAGGGTGAGTGTTACCAACCTACAAATTCGGAAGTAAGGAAACTTATAATTCAAGTTCTCTCATATATCGCGACAAGTTACTCCAACTCGTAAATTTCAAAATATATCAATAGCTAACCAAGCACTAAATATCACTTCTCCTCCTCTTCCTCCTCCTTCGTATCTCCTTCTCCTCCTCTTCCTCCCCCTTCGTATCTCCTTCTCCTCCTCTTCCTCCTCCTTCGTACCTCCTTCTCCTCCTTTTCCTTCTCTCCATAGCCTTGCTTCATGCCACTACCTCTTTATACTCCACTTCCTCTTCCTCTTGATGACGCCACCAATCCCGGTTGGTTAACTCTGACCCCGTTTGACTTTTCAACGAATTAGTTAACCGCAACCAGCTTAGAATTCCAATAAGACTCAAACTACTAGCTACTAACTATAATAGTATTACTAATACAGATATTAACATTGTCACGGTCCTTGCAAAATCATATCGTGACATTATTAACGCCAAAAATCATGATAAATTTTTGAACGATTTTATTTGAAAATTTTGAAAAAATAAATACGTGCGGCTATTTCTCTAGAAATATTTTTTTTTTAATTGCACTCGATTACCCGTCTGCTGCACTCGACCCAGTTTGGTATCGTTGAGAAAAAAGAAATGAGAGACGGAAAGAAAATGTACAAAAAAAAATAAAAATGAGAAAATCTATACCTCCTATCGACGCATTGGAAAGTAGTAAGGGGAAGTCTTATTTGATAATCTTTTAGCATTATAATATACTTAATGTTAATAACAAGAAAATTTCTCATGTCTTGCAAACAAATAAGTTTTTCGCGCGAAACGATCGATATTCGATTATCAAAAATTAAAAAAAATAATTTCAAACCTACGCTGTCCTCTGAAGGTTTACAAACCACCATTGAATTTATATTTTCAGTATATTCAGGACCTCAATTCGATATGAACATCCTTACTGGCTATACTCGATCGTATAGGAATTTCTGAAATCGTTCCTGCGCAAACTCAACATTGAACTCCGTTCAATTTCATTCTATTGAGTCGTTCGATTGGAGCATGCTCAAACCACGTAAGCCTTACTAAGTAGATGCGGTCGAGTAAAATTTAGTCCGAAGATAGATATACTGATAGACGATTGATAATTTTCATCTAATAGTCAAATTTATGGAAAACTCGCTCGATCGCGGTAGAGTCGTTTAAGCTGGAGAATATGGAAATAATATCCTGTCGTTCGCTACTTCCTAATTACGTAATCGGACATTTAGTAGCATTCAGTGTCCTTTGAAGTTCACTTTTTGTCTTTGCTATGTGAAAAAAATATTGCTGTGCCTTTTTTTTCTAATACGTTTCTTTCGCAATAGTCCTGAAAACTAGTTGGCAGCTATAAATCATATCCGTGTTTCGCGTTTGCAATCAGGAGAAATCCAAATCGATTTCGTGGGATCTCACCGGAAGGATCGTATTTTTCGAATCATTCGTAGATCATAAATGGCGTCGTGTTTTCTTGGTGGATTCATGAAATATATGATACCAGGAGAAAGTGAAAAGTTTGGCTAACCTGCTACGGTCAGGAAAGATAAATAATAAAGATATCGTAGTTCGAGTTTCCATTTCAAACTGTATATTAGCGTGGCGAGTTTTAGTTACCGAGACATCGGGAAGCTGAGGTGAAATTTTACGTACTTTTGGGATTCCTCGCAATAACCAGGAAATATTCTAATAAATTTTAAGTTTTCTATGAAAATAAAAACCTCGTAAATTTTGTCTTAAAGTTAGCTGTCTCGTTACTCTTAGATATATCTGGTGGTTTCTAAGCCCCATAAATCTATCTATTTATCTACATATATTTGTACATACATATGTCGTACATATATCTGTATGTCTATCTGGATTCTATAGAATTCAGGGTACATGGTAGAGCGCATCCTGTTCAGCTACGATCAAGTCAGGGTTGACACACTTCCTCGGTAGGGAAACTCTAAGTGATCAGCCTTTTCATACAGGAGAAACCCCTTCAGGCACCATTGTTTATCCGCCTTTCAACAATCCGCCTTGCGGCATAATGACTGTACGCTCTGTATCGTCAACCCACTTTTATTTCTCTGGATCTCCATATTTCACCGGAAGTCAAGTAAGGTGGAGCACGGACAATCGAAAAAAAAGTCATAAGCATTTAAAGGAATTAATAATTATAAAAATTTTGGTTCCGACGTAAAAGCTAAATATTAGAAAAAGAAATTACGCACGACTTTCCTCCCTTAGTAATGTTTCTTGTAAATTTCCCCGAAATTTTTCTGAGTATCCGTTACATTAATAAAATGTACGACGCCCACTTTTACGGAAGTTTTCACGGAACGTAATAGCTGCGGGGCAAAATTTCCCGGAATTTCGTAACGTCTTTGCTTGGTTCAATTCGTAAAGCGCGAGACCTTCTGGTGGGATTTTATGAAAAGTCAGCGATCGAATAGCTTTTCGTGGGTATTGCGAAATCGAGTAAATCCCTATTTCAAGTGATTATTATATATTGCTAACTTCTTAAATTTGATTATTTTCAGTAAAGCCAACGACGGTATTGCAAATACCCTGTATAAAAAATATATAAATATAAAATATATATACACCCTATTTATTCGTGAGCCATTACATATCGATCCTGATTTATGTTTTTGGTCTTGTAATTAACAGTAGGTGCCAGTAGACACGACGCTGAGCATCGCGACGCCAAGCGTCGGGTCATGTTAACAGATATCACGCTACAATAGCAAATAGATAAGATTTATAAAAGGACTCTGATATAATTTTCCTATACAGTTTTAATTAAAAAGTGCTCAAAGAGCAGCAGCTACATCCATTAGACTTTTCTTATCACTTTGATATCAACAGATTTTACAGACGCTGTTGCTAATTGTAAACTAGTTCTATGACGTAAACATAGATTGATTGTTACAGGCTAATTAAATACTCTTGAAATAGTTATCGCCGTCGCAGAAACTCCTACGATTCTCGAAATCGCTATTAATCGATTACATCCGACGAATGGTATCACAGTGATAACCGCGGTACTCGTGGACCACATAATCGTATTATACCAGAGCACCACGTTATGGGCATGTAATAAATATTTCGTAGGTATGTAGAGAGATCATTTTAATCGAGTCATCCCCTCGAATAGTTTAATTATCGAAAAGTGTTGACGGGATGGGAATATTAGGTACGAATTGAGTTACAAGCTCATTAACAGGATCAAGAGAGTGATCGACCTTTGTCTTAAGCCATCTCATCCGATCTGATATCTGTCGGATGATTTAACGAATTTTCATAGAAATTCTGCAATCATCAAGGAACATGATCTAGAATTGGCAGACGAAAGACCATATTATCTTCTGCGAACAGGCATGTCAAATTATCGGATTATCTCGGAAAGCCTGCATAGGATATTCATAGACGAAGTGGTGCAATTTCGGATATACCATGATGTAATGATACAGGCAGGCTGTACTATGAAAAGATTCCCTTATTTCAATTTCAGTGTAAAGAAACAAATTTTTGCTACGTTATTTCTCGATAAAGCTTTCCTGTCCAGTCGATTCGTAGAATCGACGAGATTATGACACCTTGACAGAGCCAAGGTATTCTGAGATCGACCGAATGCTTTGTTCCTTTTCTAAATATTTTTCAGCTGTTTTCGAAGTTTGTTCAAAGGTTGCCTTTACTCGGAACGAGTAAATTCAATGATTTGGAAGGTTGGGAATATTTTTATTAGATCAATTCGCTGTAATGCGAATGCTTTGGATTTTCATGGCCACGAAGATTCTATCTAGACACAAAGAGCCTTGGTAGTTTTCCGTAAGCTTGTCGTGCTCTGAGAAAATGGCTGCAGCGTCGTTTCTCACGCAGTCTGACACATTAAACCATTTCATTTTGTGGCTCCTTCAGGAATTATTGCGTTTCTTCCCAGGTATACCGTACGAGTTTCCATGGCCGCGACGATACTCGAGCTCGGTTTTTCATTCCTCGTTTTATACCCTAAGGATTTTTACTGCAATGAGAATATAACGCAGTGATTATTCATGCATTTAACCGTGCAAGACGTAACATCAACATCCGAGGCATTAATTTATTAACTTTAGGAAACTTTGAGGTTTACTCGTTACTAATGAAGATCAGGCAAAGTTCGTCTCGCGTGTCTGACAGTTTGGCCCAACGTGACTGTCCAGTCATTAATTATCGGTATGTCGGTGTTAGGGTCTTGGTAACCTTTGAGAACCATCATGACAGGCCTAAGTAGAGTCCTATGTAATTTCGTGAATTTAGAGTCAAGATGTGTTCTCAGATTTATCACGCGAGTTGACGCGAGCATTCTGATGCTGGATATGCAGCTGATACTAAGGTCCTTTTTAGCATCTTCGCACGCACCCACGTGACATACTACGGATAAAACGAAGAAATCAGTAGATCCGTTTCCTTCGTTACGATAAAATTGTAAATTTTTCTAAAAAAAAAACTATCAATTCCTTACTGACTCCCGACCTACGTATCAATTACCAATTGAATAACGTTGCGGATGGAGATCATTAACGCGGAAGCAGCAAGGATGCTGCTGCGTTTTGTTTAACGCCAGCAGCGTAGAGTATCTATCTCTGTTTCCAGTGGATCGTCGCTGTGGGTGTTTGTCGAGTATTGGAAAGTGGAGAGCCACGGAGAAGGGAGAAAAAGACATGAGAGAGAGAGAAAGCGTACATCCATGCCAGGATAAAACTTATAAGAAAGAGAGAGATGCCGAGAGAAAGTAGAGTGTAGATGGGCTGAGGTGGTGCCAGGGTGTCAGGGCGCCAGGGCGCTAGGGCAGCAGGGTAGCAGGGTGAGTCGACGTGACGGTTGAGCCAGCGGCCGGGGGGGCAAGAGAAGGAGGAAGGAAAATGGTGAAGGGTGAGGATGGGGTCGGGGAGGCGCCGCAGGCCGCGCCGTCGCCCAGCATCCCTCGTTCCTTCCAGCCCGAGTAGCGCAGCTTCACGGCGGGACTATCCGGTAGTCATACGTTGGCCCGTTGCGAGCCACTGATGTTCCGCGACTTCCCCATCGCGCTGGACCTCGCAAAACGCTCAGCGTGCACCAGATAAAGAGATCAACGGAGCAGTGCCAAAGAGCCGTGTTCGTTAGTGACCTAGACCCACGTCATCTTCAGCATCCGTAAAACGGAGTGTTGCGCTTTGGTGCTTTGTGGTTGCTTCCTGGGGGCACGTCATCACCCGGAGTACCCACTGAGGTGTTCCCTTGGGTCGATCTACATGACCTCTGTTTTCATCAACCTCCCTCCCTCTGTACCCACCAGGCATCAGCATCCTGACGGCTCTACCATCGTCACGCCTGAAGAATCCTAACCCATCCTGGTAGTCCTTTTGGGTCACGACCACGTCGTCCACGACGCTCTGCACATTTTGAGATGACTCGACGCCGATCTGGATCTTACACTGGCAACGTGTCGCTCAAGTTAGCCTCGGGCGTCACGCGTCGTACCTGAAGACTCGTACACGGTCGTGTCAGTGGGTGGACGCTGCACTCTTGCGGATACGAGATTTCGAGGAATCCTCTTGTGCCCAGGATAACAAAATCGCAGAAGACAGTTATCGGCAATGATAAATTAACGTGGATCTATTTGCTCCCCGGCGAAACAGTTCTCTCTGGTGTTTATAACTTGCATCTATAAACTCAGTGCTTCTTGTGATCTTTGTCATCTGGCGAACCGGTGGCGCATATCGAATAGACGTTACTACGCACGTCATGGATACGTTCCTGATACTTGGCATATGCTTTCTCTGTTACGAGATGTGCGACCTGATCAGACGTTATTCGGCGCCTCCATCGCCGACGGATATACAAAGCGCTGGATCCTCAGCACCACCGTCTCCCAGAGTCTACTCGATCTCTCGCAAGGTCCAGGACTCTAGCGCCTTCTGTTCTCAATAGACTGTCATAGACAGCACCTGCTACTTCTTAATCCGTTATTCACGCCTGGCTGAACTTTAACCTCTTACGCTGTTCCCGTCTCGACCCGGAGCTCTCAAACGGATGTATCAGTGATCGATGCGTTTCCGCTTGGCACCTCGAATTTCTCTTCTTCCTTCTATAGTCACGTTCTTTGACGGACAGTGGAGGCTATATCTATTTTACAGGGCGACTCTAGCAACCTCAACCCCAAGTCACCTGCTAGACTCTCTACATTGTCTATGCTCAACTTTCACGAGACGATTCGCCTTGTAAATCCTTCTTGTGCTTGGACTCTATTTATGAACTGTGATCGTCATCCGTACCGTTGTTAGTACTGACTTCTCATTGTCTTTGTCGTGAAAGGATCTTACCGATAAGCTGATCGACGATCGGTTTGACTGATCTTGTCAACAGTGCAACTCGAACGGGAGCATTTATTGTGAGGTTACAAGAGTTCTTGGACCAGGTGCGAATTCACTTCTGGCTACGTTAAAACGTATTTTATTGATAAGATAAAGGTGTTGTAGCCGTGTAACGCATCTGGGATATATTTACTGCCAGACCCTACAAGTTTCTGTGTTCCGACGTATCGACTGACTTGTTCCAAAGTGTATTAGAATATTTAACAGTCCGGAGGATGCGTTTCCATTAACCAAAGTGGATTTGCCCCAAGACGTATTAGCCAAATCGAAATGGTGATCTTGCTGTATATATTTCACTGTCGACCGGAGCACCAGGATATACCGGATACGTCATTGCCAATACGCGCGTGTTCGCCAGTCAAAACAAACAGTGCGAAATATCGTGATACAGTGCTCCAATTTCAGCTGATTCTACAACGCCCGTGTGTGCATAACTCAATGTAGCTTACAACGATTCCACATAGATTGCTCAAGGCACCACTATAAAGACTATGGATAGCAGCAGCATCCTAATACGAAATCAACGTCTGCTCATCTACGTGTACTTTCTTAGTTCATGAAGTCCTTTCGAGTCCAAGAACGTTTGATGCTTTTACAAAAGGATAATGAGAGTTTCAGGCATAAGTGAAAAATCAAATTATCCATTTAACCGGCTTTAAGTCGTCAGTAAGATTCGCATCTTTCAAGACAGCCTCATTTACATTGTCTGACGTTGATGTTCAAGTAACATTAGCGGTTCGTGTTGAATTCGAAGTGCGTCGTTCTGACGGTGTTATCAACTCTACGGAGTGCTAATCAAACCACTTGACGCAGGTGTCTGGGTGATGCGGTCGTGTACCGAGGACGAACAGGTACCTGACTAACCGTCGGAGCAAGTGAGAGAGAGTCCTGGTTTACGTAAACCAGATAGATACAGGGAAGATAAGAGAAATTGAAAGAAATATTAATCGTAAGAAAGGAATAGGAAAGGTTCGAGCAAAGTGAAAAAAAGAAATTTCTTCAGCATCCCCTCTGACGTCATCTTCCTGGCTAGTGTCTCCATTTACCGTAGTAATGCCGCTCGCCGAGAGCAAATCTCCTGGAGTAATTTCAAATGCGCGCACCTTGTGACCCTTGTCCGACGAGGTTAAAAATCGCAAAAGGATCAACGAAGCCAGAGAGATGGACTCGCTGGAGCGTCTAATGAGCTCAGCTCCGCACCATCCAGCCCTGACAGCAGCTTCCCGATCCCAGAACGCCTTCGTCCAGGCCAGCCTCTGTTCCGTTAATGGCCGAAAAGGTCGGCACCTGACCGGGACCTTTTGCCTCACCGGAGACACCATGGAGGGCATCATCCAGTGTCTCGTCTTTCTCAAGGCCTTCTCGGTAAGACACCATTATCTCTTCCTTCCGGATCTACCTGCTTACACCCCCTATCTTCTTACCCGACTGTACCCTCTACTTTGTGTTATTATTATGAGCTGCTGCCGGTGTATCCTATATTGAGAACCTGAACAACGTATCAGGGATACAAAACCGCGGTGCGCTCAGGGTTAGGATCAGAGTGGAGGATAAGGACGAAGTTGAGAGAACGGTCCAGAGGGTGCGGAATCTTGAGCCTCGAAGAGGAGGGAGAATTACAAATTGACGTAGAACGAAAGAGTCTACAGCATCCCTCTCCCCTGCCCCGCCTCTCCCCCTCTCTCTCTTTCTACCCACCCAAGGTAGACAAATAAGGTCTTTGCCAGATACCACAGAGGTGGGCTTGTCTCTTCGGTAGGATTGCGTTCCTGAATTCGTCTTCCTTTCTGACTGTCGTTTCTCTCTGGGTTCTGTGCTACCATAGGGTAGGGTCGATAAAACATCCCTTTTAACTCCGGCTGGCTCGTGTTAATCCCAATGTAAATTTTTTATCGGTTTAGCCGGAGGTTAGACGGAAGTTAGGACGGAATCTGAAAGCGAGATATCTGGCCGAGAAGGCTGTGAAGGCGAATCTCAATGCTTGGAAGCATGAATGGAATGTTTATGGATACACTGACGTCGTAATAACTTTTTCCTGTAAGCGAAGCCTGATCGTCGAGGATGTCGTATGGTTACTCCATCCCCTTGATGTCCTCTTTCTACTACCCTTCTACGATCCACTGCTATCGGTACCGTCGGGCCATTCTCCTTAACAGCGCGTTCCCATCTTCTGCCTTACCGAGCCCCCGAGCTACCCTCGACACGATAACATCTTTTAACCCTCCTTCTCGATCCTTATCGCAATGAGAATTTTTTATCGAACGTGCCGCGCGTCGCCTTCGCTCTGGGCCAGACGGCCGGAATCCATGCGAATTATCCGGTTGGAGAAGTTTCTCCGTATTTTATCGCGACTGCGGTTATCGGACTGGACTAAAGTTCTGTGGCTTACTTTGTTCTTGATATACTTTTTAGACTGTTACTGGATTATCCTTTTCTTCTGTCTTTCTTTACTCTTGCTAAGTTTCATAATAATTTATTAAAACTTGTTGAATTTTATATTCATATACTCGTCCTACTTTCTATGTCTAACGGTCAATTAAAATGTTTTTAATTATTAATAAAATTGATACCTCTAGCGTTGCTCTGATTATGACCAGCAAATTTGTTTTTGAGTGTTCAGAATCTTGCGTAGTCTGTTAGGTTAAGTTAACTATAGTTATGCATTTTTTGTAATATTTTTCTAAAATATATTATCATTTGGACATCGCTGATCTTTTTGCTTCAGAGATTCGACTGATGATCAGTCTGTAGGATTTGCTCATTACGTCAATTTTCAAATGCTCATGTAACGTTACCTTAACCTAACCAAACATTATTGTGATCATCTACTACATACCTCCATGTATTCTCGGGTACGTGAATCTTTGAATTTCAATGAAAAGATTCTTCAATGATCTATATAGATTCTTCTCGAGGACCAACCGAACGTTATTTATCGGTTTACGAAATTTATACGGTGATCAATCGCGTGTTTTCACCTCTAAGGTCTTACAGGAAAGTTCCCAGTATGTAGACGCGAACGTTTCTCCAACTATTCACGGAAGTTCCCGAATGTTCACGAGGATACGACTTTTCCTTGATAGTTCAGCGCGATAATTTAGAGCTAATTTTCTAGATGGCTAACTTTTTTACGTAGTTGCTGCTTTTGACTGTACCAGTCGTTTTCTTCTTCTTTTCCTCACTTTTTCTTTTTCCTACTCTTACTTTCTTCTATACGTTTTATATATTCGAAATCAATACCCCTGTGAATGTATTCAGAGAAAACAAAAAAACCGCTCGTATAATTCCTCATATCGTGCATGTGTTAAATTAAACTTGTTTTATTTGCATGAACTCGACCGCATTCGAAAAACTTATAACTTGGAATTTAATTTCGCACCAACACAAGGTAGGAGGGACATGTTACGTTTTATTCAAGGATGGCATATTCAAGTCCCTTTATTATGTCGAAGCTTTTACACGTTTGGACGAATAAGTACGTGGAACAGAAGGGGGGTGATGTAACCAAATTTATCTCCCTCTGTATTTACCATAAAATTCTTCGTACTCAATATAGATGCCAACATACTACATATATACCAGTTATGTACCTCTCGATCGGAAATTTAATATTGAAAAATGAATAACTTAATAACGCGAAGGCTCTAGGGTTCTGTAAAAGCTGCGATATTTTTAGTAATGCAAAATATCCAGAATGTATTAAATGGAAAACTGACGATCGAAACGCTCGATCGATGGCTGAATTATTTACGTTATACCAACTCATAAATTTATTACGTACAAATGGATCATCTGTCGCAAAATATTTTTTAAATTATTAAAAAAAATTATGTACAACGTGTCAATTTCAGTTTGATCATGCCTATACGTATAGTATATGGGACAAAGTCATTCTTCCGGGCAGTCCTTTAGATTTTCCTTTAGATTTAATGTTGGCACTACTGTACATAGGTGCACTTTATACTGTACATAGAGATGTGAGCAACGAAGTTAATTCAAAACCGCGAATGCAATAGTCTGGTAATGTCGGCTTCGAACTGTTGGAAATGCTGCGTCGGGTACCTGGATGGACCTTCGGTTAGAATTTTCTGCTGCTGTGGTTTTTATCAGAACGATAAAATATCTAGCTGGGTGTGAACGCATATACGCCAATAAGCGACAGGCACCATACGCCCGTGAAAAGTGCCAGAGTGCTTTATTATCCCAGCAAAATCCGTGCCGCAGACTGAAACACGACAGGGAAGTAAAATTCGTGCTGAATTTTATCGGTTCTCACAGGAAACGCCGATGGCGCCACCTGTATCGTATTTCGAGAAACGTTTAACGTTGCCAAAAAGGGAATAACAGCCGTAAAAGCTAATGCACGTTGCGTGAAGTAAGTTTCGACGGCTTATAAAAAACCGCAAGTCCAGCATGTGAAATTCGGCATTTCTCGTTTGGCCTTTCAAATATACAGGAAAGTCTGACCCATTCGATGCTCCTACGGACGTTATTTACGCCGAGTAAACTTCGAAGGATAGATCGCAGTTTCATTCATGGGGAAGTCGCAAATAGAACTACTGCGAATAAACATTAATGTCCTGTACACTGGGTACGGTCGATTATGTAAATATTTCAGCGTAACCTCACTTATTTACTTTGCTCGTACGTTTATCTTGTGCCATTGTCCAAATCAACTATTCCGTAAATCTTTGGCCGCCATCTTTTCCTTTTTTATACATCCAACCCAATAGCTCAGGCTTTTTGTGACCGACTGTACCAACCCGTTTCGATAAACCATCTCTGTATCCCAACATCTTGTTATCCCATTTTCCACACAGCAATTGGCACGATCCTGCATCGTCCGCTAGGGGCGCTAAAAGCGTCGCGACGCCTATCGATATATCCTATCTCGAACCACGGTGAAACCTACGCGAGTAGAAACTGCTGCTTCGAGTGGGCAGCTTCTGCTGTGAATTTTGTGCTCCGCCTTCTTCACCGAACTGCATCCTCTATATTATATAGATATATGTTATACATTATATAATTTTGACAGTCCGCGTCAATAACAATACCCAAGATACAATACGTTGTCTGTCGACGTACCGTTTCTGTTGCACGGAATTATATCTTGTAGTGGATTGATGAATTAGGCCTAATTAACTCTAATTAATTAATTCGTGACACTGTTTCAAGGCTTTTACACGATACACATATTTTATTATGGCATTATTACTTTGTATCCTATCCACTAATTTTTTTTTTCTTACCCTTCTGTATACACGCTTATTTTTATTCTTCCATTGCTTGGTTCTTATCGATAGATCGCTGAATTCTCAGCAGGGACAGTAGCACGTGTATAATCGCCCTGCGCTAATGAGGAAACAAGTTCGAAGGATGGACCAAAGGTAGTCTGGGAAATATAGGCAGTTTAGGCAGTCAAACACACTTGGCACTTATGTCAGCTTAGTTCTCGATTTATTCGAAGGGAAGTTACGTATAGATAATCGACACGATTATTCCTCATGATTCTGACAGCTGCACTCATTTGTCAGTTGTATTTCATTAAGCCACCCTAGGCCCAAGCACTGTGGCGGTTTATACGTAAACGTATTTTTTCAACTAAAGAAAAACTTAGCGATAATTCCAGGACTGATCTACGTCATCTTCGACCGCCGTAGCGCAGTAGTAGTAGCAGTAGTAAGCTTCAGATAAATAGTGCGAAATACAGAGAGCAAATGATCGACAACGTAAAGACTCTCTCCAAGTATCTTACGTACCCATCAAAAGGATTATGGCTAATTCATTTCCTTTGAGGATTTTACACAAGTATATTTAACACTCGTCTTGCGCGGAATATTTTGCGGTACTTTATAATGCGATTTTTAGTATTTTTCGGCAACTAAATTTATTAATAACAATATGTTTTCCAAGTTTTATCCTTGCGACTGTCTTATTTATTTAACGTCTTACTGGGATATATTATTATTATTGCTATTAATGTTTCTTCTTATACAAATATTAAACGTTATTCTAATGCACCACTTTTTTCTTCATGTAGTCCGTATATTCATTATTGCGCCATGACTTTTTATTCTTTATATTATTTTTAAGCTACGCAGACACTTATTTTTATTGATGCGATCTCCTAAACCTCAAATTAACTATACTGCCACGATACGAATCCCCACTCTTTCTACGATAATAATTGAATGGGTCGACCTGGTAATGAATATGGGAATCGAGGAAGGTGAATCGAGTCAGGGATGTGTAAAATTCTTGATCCCAGTTTCCATTATTCGGGGATCAGATTTCCGTGAGGTCCTCGTCCCACTTTCTCAAGAATCTTCTGAAGGTTCTTGGAGAGCTTCCGCTTCTGTGCATCCAGCGATAAGCAAATGTTCTCCAGTGATATGATCTAACCATCTAACCATCGGTATAACAGATTTACATACAGCTACTGATCACATATTCCTAATTCGATGCTGACACAAGATTGGATGGCCAGTAGTAACTTAAATATAAGATTAGGCGATTTTAACTTGGTAACCAGTAGTGGTCCAAGTATGGTAAAAAAATGTAGCCATGTAAAAATTTTTTGAGTTAGGAATCGACACTGACCTAAGTACAATACGCAGTTGCAGTACATTTTTTTTTGACTCAGGAACCAACAGTCCCAGTCTGAAACCCAATTTCAGACATTATATTTTCTGTGTATAGTTCAAACTGAATAGTCAAATTTTGGCGAAGCTAAGACGGTCAATCTTCTGAAGCACTTTTGACTCGAGATATTGTCTCAAAATCGTATGTGCAAGTAACTTGATGACTCTGGTAAGGTCGCATCCGGTTTCTGTATGAATGGCTGAGTGCCGGAGTGGGTATCAATGGCAATGCTATTAGCATTAATGGAGAACGCTTAACGTCACCTTTGCCTGTCACTTCCGTCTCCACTAGCTTCGTGTCCATAAAGCTCGTCTGCTACCACCTGGATGTACCTCGCGTTAATTAATGTCTTCGAATATAATGAAGCCCGCGGCATTTATACAGATTCGCAATGAAAAGCCGACAAGAGCGAATAGTTGTGCTTCGCCATTTCGGACAGTCAGTCACGACGAGGATGCAGGAAAATTTCATTTATCTTCACAGAATCCGAATACAGTAGAGATGGGTATCCTGTCGTGATATTAACGAGCTCAAGATTATAATAATTCAACATTTCTTTTGATTTTGGCCAATATTTGTGACAAATTTCAATTTTTTTTTTTCGTTTTCGCGATATTTCTGGGCTCTATATTTTCTCGGGGATCACGGGTCGTTGCGCATACTTTCGCAAAAATATTTTATCTACGCCTGAATCCGACGTATCCCGACAGGAACTTCCCCACCGAACGAAGCGTACACTGACGTCTACTCATTGAATGGCGGCCGATGGAATATACTGTATACGCCAGACTGAAGCTCGTTTACCAAAGCTTTAGCCAACTGCATCATTAATTCGTCTTCGGTAGCTGGAGACTTCTCTTTCGATTTCTTCAACGTTTACTCTATTCTGATAAAACGATTTGATGCTCAGTCAATCGAAATACTGGTGAATTCGTATAACAAGAGAAATATTGTAGCGTCGAAAATGATCGATCGTGCACGGCATCGTTCGATGCTTGTATCTATTTTTGTTAAACGTATATAAAAAATATATAAAAATGTACTTTTCTCATTTTTAATGTATCTTCATGTTATACGAAACCAAAAGATATTCTGTGCGATTATTCTTAGACACATAAAAATAGCATTTCTATATGTTTCAGTATACTGATTTTCAAGGGTTGTTGTCTTTTATTGTATTATATTTTTTTCTTTTACTGAGGTATAATCCATTATCGAAATGTGAACTGAGATCGTATGACTTCTCATTTACAAAAGGTATCGGAATGCTATTAATCATCCGCTCCCTTGGCAGCATCCCGGGAAGCAAAAGTATCGCGAATTTTTTTTTCTCACTTTTAACGTCTCTCCGGTGGATGCGTATACGTCAATCGTAAAGAAATTGCCTGTTGTCCCGATTGTGTTCTGGTTGAAAAGGCAGACGAGACGTGTAAAATGTGATGGAAAAGCGTCACGACGTCCATAATCGTTTAAAGTAACGAACCCATTGATGTCCGACGATAAACGGATGCCCATAGAAATCCGACATTGGGTATCTAGTAGTAAATGATTATTCTCGAATCAATAAGGACTCCTTACACGTGCTTCTTTTACACGTGGATATCAGATACAACGGTTACTTTCTGTCGACACGTGATAAAGACAGAAAATGTCTTTTCAGGAAAATGGAACGTAGACTTATTCTTTTTTTGAAATATTATGCCAAAAACTTTCCTTTTTTTTATCAAAGAGAGAGCTGTACACTTTTTTACTTATTACTGGTAGCTGATGGTAGCGGCTATACCAAGTCGATATTTTTGTTATCGGCAATTCCTGGAGTTAATCATTAATCGGTTTTTGTTATGCGAACATTTTCAGTCCTCCTTATGCTTCTTATTTCTTTCGGTCGACTTTCTTTTTTGTAATATGAAGTTAACGTAATCGATTATTTGAGAAAAAAGATTATAATCTTGATTCTGTTTCTACATATGAAAATAACTTTTTGACATTCGCTGGAATAAAACTACGTAGCAACTACGTAGAAAAACATACTGCTGGACTTATTTCAGATTTACTTTGAAATATATTCTTTACTGATGTCGAAGAAGGACTGGAAATGGACTCGAGATTGCTTGTTATCGACTCGCCCTTTGACAGGACTTTATACAATTTTTATTTGAATTGATTCAGGGATTTTTTTTTATCGATATGTAATACTACTGTGTGCTATTAAATCCAATAGTGGATATTTTCTCAATGAACAATTCAACTCTTGAACAAAATATAAAATTATTCAGAAGAATCACCAGGGCTCTGTAACTGACCATAATGAAAAATGTAAATTATTAAAAATGCAAATGCTCTATAAAAAAAATAGAGAAGTGAAAAAGTGAAATACATCCATAATGAGACAGAGCATTGAAGTATCAAAAACATTATAACCTAGTAAATCCAGCCCGTTTACTTAATTTATAGAAAAAATTATATTTTTAGGAATTATAGTAGTAACTCCACCTCTTTCCTTCGTATTCTAATATACACCTGAAAATTTTCAAAATAAAATTACTATAAGTATCCTCAATACAATACATACATATGTATAACTACAAAGTTAAAAATATTATTACAAGCAAATTTTTTTATCGCAAGATTTTACATCTATTTCATAAGATCGTTGATAGCGAAATACAGTACTTAAAAGAAAGTAATTAAGAAAGAAATACAAATCTTATTGTCAATTTCATATTCCTAATTTGGTATTTCTTGTCACTTTCTTTTTTCTCCATCTTTTACCTCGTCAGTCCATTTTGAAATAGTTTCTTTCGCGTTCAACAAGATGGCAGTTGATAAAAATCGAATGTCAATACCTATTCAAAGTTTTGGAATCCAGTTATCAGGTTTATCGACAGGGAACGTTGGGTCGAGTCTGCCGCCTGGGAAACGGAAACTTTTCTTTGGGTTCTCCTTGCGCTAATCGGAAGACCGTGACCCGCCCATATAGTCCCAGAGGAAGGTAGAGCGGAATGTCTGTGGGATATGAAACGAGGGAATTCAAAAATTGGATGGATATTGGGCTGATTTAAATTCGATAATGCTTAGAAAAGTATCTGTATGTATATATTTTTATGTATACATATATGTATACAGATACTTTTTACTTGTATATATGTATAAATATAAGTATATATACTTCTACTTTTCACATAGAATTCATTCAGACGATGCTACAATAGATTACGCAAGCAATAACTACTTGAAATAAATATATATATATATTTCTTATCACTGTATAGGCTAGTAAATGTCGTTGTGATTGAAATTACAAATGCCTTTTTCTCTTTCATAACGAATATACATGTATAATATACATTGTATATACAGTAAGGCATATTACGTTTTTTTATTTCACCCCTTAAGAATCTAAAAGTCCCTTTGCAGAAATTCTCAAGTTCGATGGAGTGAAGTTATATTCTGTAAAAAAAAAGAAGGGCGGAAAATCATTGAACGGATGCGTGCACGCAGGGCCGTAAGAAATGGGTGCTTAACAAAGTCTCAGAAGGTCCTTGTTCGCCCCTTTTCTTAAACTCGACGAACCGTTAAGCATTTGAATATGTATTACATGCTTTCTATCCATGGGCTAATTTATGTTTCATCCATATGTTCTATAAAATGGCCGTCCCATATATTTCTTGCTTAAGCCGTAACAGTATAGATTTCATTCTTTTTTTTTCAACAAAGTATTGTAAAAAAATTTGCTAACTTGTTATATAAACTGTTTATAATATAGATTTCACATAGTCAATCAAAGATATTCCCATTTTCAGTATCCAATTTTTTTCGCCTATTTTCACCCCAATCCAGCTACATCCACACTGTCTATACTCTATTTCTGATACGCACGTGTAATATTGACATTTCTTCACATTTATTATTGTATCTTTCACATTTCTTCATATATATTATACATATATCACTTCGTGTCCTTTCCGTCCGATTTCAGTGACATTTTACCCTTATAGCGTTTCTATTACTGATCCTCTGATTTGATAGTTGTGTCATGTGATTGATCTACGATGTATCCAGCAGGAGGCTTGAAAAATTCCGGTGATTAATTACGAGACTATTTCTCGTCGGATTCACGATCAGAATTATAGTTTCTCGGTTCTACTACGACTGGTTATCGATCGGTCTTGTAAGTTCAATTCACATTGCTCTCCCTCAGCAAACGATCCCACTTGCACTTTATCCCAGGAGCAATTACGTGTATTTTCCGTAATGGTAGTAAATGCACTCCTAGAGTAGGTAAGATAGTGCTAAGTGGTTTCTGGTAAAAAAAATAAAAATAAAGTATAAGAATTACTTAAGTTTTTTCAACCAAGTAAAAATTAGTGCTCGATTCTTTGTTTATTGTTTGAAGAAATTGAAAAAGCGGTAAAAGGGGGAAAAAGGCATTTCTTTCTGATAACGTTTAATTAGCCTCCGCGATACGCTGGCGCAGTATTGGATCCCTGTGAAGTGGTATCGCTCTCGAGGCTTTGTAGATCAGGGTTAAAACAGGGTGTGGCTGGAGTTTGCTGTGCGTTCTCGTTCAATTCGGTCGTAGGTCATGACGAATAACATGTTTTTGTCCAGAGCGTTAGTAGATTGTCGCCTCGCAGATATCAAAGTATTTGGGCAAGTGTTCCAGTTGATCTATGGGGGGTTGGAAGGTAAATTCGAAGGGTTTCCTCGGGCGTGGAATCAATTGGTCACCACAATTCCCAGTTGCCAACCCCATACGCTTCCCCTTTCGTGCTACGTGCCATTTCGCATGGGTACTAGTCCGCACTGATTTTCTCATTAGAAGGCTAATTCCCTCACGCAATTTTTAAAAATTCCATCAGAAAATGTTTTCGATTTTTTACGAATTTTTTTTCCAAATTTTTTCCATCCAAATTTTTCATCATTTTCAATAATTATTTTCAAGATGCAGGAATGTCTCTTGCTACTATAAGAGCACTATGGTATCTTACGTGTCCTGCACACGTATTCTGTTTCGATCTGCAATTCTGCAAGATATACTACACGACCTATACGAGATAACGTCTCATCGTTAAGGCTGCACCAGGAGTCGTACTGCTAAAAAAAAGCGACATTCCTTGCAACTGCTCCTACGAAGATAGGTTTAAGGTCCTCTCGTGGAAACGACCCATCGTTCTAAATTAAAGGGATTCTCGTAAGTCCTCGGAGAGACACGACAGCAGAATTTCACTTATCTCGTGTATACATCGACTTGGAAGATGGCAGTACTATAAATCGTTAGCAGCGTAGTTTAACAGTGGGTTTCCATTCGGCAGCAGGATTTCATTCCCCAGTGGAGTACGTCCTTTACTTTACTAATGCGCTTCGTTTGTCAGCTAAAGACCTAAGTAAAAGATCTAAGGTAAGAGGAGGAAGAAGAACGACGAAGAAGAGAAAGGAAACGATAAGCACGGAAGGGTTGAAATTTATCCTGGAAAATCGATGGGTATGACAAAAGAAGGGGTCCAATTGAAAATTGAAAGATTCCGGGGGAATAAAGTGGGGAAAACGTAAAATGAAGTTCTTTCTTATGTCGACGCAATTTTAATTAGTCCCAAACCAGGGACGTACAATAGGGTTGCTTTTGGGCCTCTTGTAAGGAATTTAGTTTACAAGAGCGTTCGTGTTCTCTGGTTAGGGATTGGCTGGTGCTTCTTCTGGGGCTGTGTCTTGTGATTAATCACGGGTGGCTAGTGGTTGGGGAGGGGGGGGTTGAAAGTATTAGTGAGCATCGAGAGAACAAGACGAAAACAGAGGAACAATAGTGAGAGTAAAAGGGAAGAAAAAAAGACAGTGGTAGAGGTGGGCGGGTGAGGGGAGGGGGCGTGGGGGGGAAGGTTGAAAAGGAGAGCCAAGAGAAATAGAATGCTTTTAGAGAGGTCTTAGGGCTTCTTCTCGATTCCTCCCCCCCCCCCTCTACCAATCTACCAGCCCCCCTGTTCCAAAAGAGACCACCCTCTGCGGATACTTTCATAAATAATATTTGACTCTGTTTTTATGCCGACGCGTATTTCGCCTATGCTTTTAGGCTTGTACCTCGCGCAAATACCGTACGGCGGCTGGCGTCGCGACGCCCTCTTTTCATCAGAGTAAACAGCATTGGGCTGCTGAAATTTATTATTCCTTTCGCGCGGACACGATCCCCACATTTTCTTTGCTTCGCCTTTAGCCAGGAGTAAGGAACATTATGCACGTAAATTCAAATTTGAATTTCGTTTTCTTCCGTTAATTCATAAATTACGCAATTTTTCTCTTTTTATCTTTCTCAATTCCATTACTTAATCAGATCGGGTTGAAATCTTAGCTGCTGCTGCGAATTCAATTGACTTTCCCTTTATCGACTTTCGTTCTTACTATATCGTGGGCATAACTTTTATATCGAAACTTTTTGATAAAACAAAACTTGCCTTTATATCTACTACCTGTTATGCCTCTTACGAGTCGTCTGACGTCTCTACGGGCCTCGTCTGGCTACTAACCGTAAACAGCATCTGCCGACCAACATTTACATCTCTGATGTATATCCGGTACCGTCGGTGGCATAACTATTGCTGCTATCGATACTGCTTCTAGAAATGTTACTGCTCCAGTATTACTATATGACTGCAGTTACTGGTACTATAGAATTTTTTATGTTTGTCGAATACATCATGATGCAACTGCATCGCGCGCTGCACTTTTCCTCGTGTGCTTTCCTGGCGCCTTCTACTTTCTGTATTGATCATTATGACGTCATGAATAATACGTACGGATCTTAATGCATCGTAAAAAAATCCTGTGTACACTCAACATTTTTTTACACACTTATGTACGAAACAAAGTTTCGTTCTTCTCAAGTGACCTCTTAAGCTAATGCACTTAAGAGGTCACTTGAGAAAAACGAGACCTGAAGTATCAGGATGATAATTCATTCTGATACTTTGCTCAATAAAAGAGAATAATATTTTAATTAGTGATTACAAATAATTTTAGTACGGAAAATGAAATTCAATTATTTTCTACTATTATTTGTGTTATATCAATAGGATTCTTACGTGTTATGCAGACTGAACAGAAAATATAATACGAAGTATCTCCCTACGATTAACTTGCTGTTTTAAAATATATGCACTTGAACTCGTGGTGGATCCATGGATCCAACGTATGGATCCATATTGACACTTACCGGTATTGATCGAATAGAAACTTATACCAAACATTGCGGCAGGCACGTCACGTACAAGATATTGAATTGACTATGAAATCGAAAAAGGAGTGAAAACAAAATATTTTTTAATTACATTTTTCAAATATCGAGCACATCACCCTAAAAATTTTCAATGTTTCACCACCAATTAACATCAAGAAATAAACGACTCTGACAGACGATCATTTTTTCACGATTTATCGCCCCAAGTTAAGAAACAAATTCAACGGGCAAATATCATCTTTCGTGCTCAGTGTGAACTAAGCTTTATACATTCGGTGATAGTTTCGATAAGCAGGTCCTGGATCACCAGGACAATTACCCACTTCGCAGCGAGTCTCAGGTTACTCAGAGGGGAGCCTTATACTGACTCAGACGTTGCTGAGAGTGAAAATCACAGCGACCCTTATTGCTCCCTTATCCTGCACTTCCAGCTTGGTCCCGTAAACTCTCAGGATCCTTATGCTTGTAGGTGTCAGATTCCTCTTTGACATCGTAAGTCAAGGATGCTGTACTACGAAATAATAATGATACACCCTAAGCGAATGATATACCCTTGTTGAGAACGTTAACTAATTCGATGATTTTTTCACGCCAGCATCATTACAGTACGTTCTTATTACCTTTACGGATACCAAATAACATCCCTCTGTGCACATATGCTTATAAGTGCATTAAATCAAATGAAAAAAAAACAATCGTACCATGATTCGTCTCATCAGTTTCTTGATATGTTATCATTCCTAATCTTTTTTTTATTGCTCACCTTACACTTTGACCTCTTATCTTAATATTCAACCCTTACGTTGTCGACGTATCTTGTAAGCTCATTAGCGCCATCTTCAAAGAGATTGTACTTGTGTCCTCACCTTGATACGATCTATAAAGATCCTTAAGAGTGCCTAAGATTTTCTTAGGGGTCCTAAGTATACTATGAGCACACTAGAGGTATTACTAATATTTCAATCTAAAGCTCTGTGATTACGTTATATCACAGTATTAGGGTTGCAAAATACATATAGTAATAGCACATGCAGTTTCTATAGTAGATACGTCAATAATAACGATCACTTCGAAACCCTAGGATTTACCATTGGTATACGTAACCATGTTTAAGCAATGGCTGCAAGTAGATACTAACCTGCACTGATAGTGCAAGGAACCGCTTTACACATTCGATACACATATGGCGCATACGTGCCTATGGATGAGCGTTCAATCGTGATTTCCAGTTCACAAGCGTTATGCATGGATGCTGCGGATTATTACGAAATTTTATATGAAAATTATTAAAATTAATATCGTGCTTTATGGCAGTTACGTAATCGATTGTTAGCATAGTAAAAGAATTGAGAAATTTTTTAACGCAATTTATGTATCTGATTTCAGGTACGTATCCTTGAATGGTCTACGGGGCATCTTCTGATAACACGTCCGGTAACGTGAGTCTCGTCTGCTTCCGTAAGTGCAGGGTCCGAAGTTGACGTTTCACTCTGTACAAATGAAGGCAATTAAGAAATAAATTATTAATCACCCGACCTGCCGCTGTAGTCACTTATTAGTAAATAGTTGAAACATAAATAATCTTAACGTAGAAATTTTGAATTTTCCGTAAAAATTACTTGTAACAACAACCCATTGCCACGATCCTTTGTTACGGCACTGTTAAAATTAACGTATACAGGTATTAAGTTTTTAATAAAGCATTTTCGTAATACGAAAAGACTGTATATTTGTTTTACATGGAAATAGTAGTTTTTAAGTAAATTCGTTCCTAGCAGCTGCTTTCTTTAGAGATGTATGAATTCGTTTGATTGCCACAGAATGCGGAACTGCGTATATTCGCTCTAGGAAATTCTACCTATTACATGGGATGGTTCCGTAGGTTATTTTAGGTTCTAGCAAAAATAAAGTGGCTATGGGGTTGCCTTACTGAATAAATAGAGCACGAGCGAGCGGTTACCAGATTTGATGGACCAGAATTGGACCATTACTCCGTCCGTTTGGCTCGACATCCGCATTCCTGGAATCCTAGAGGCGCCTATCGATCTCACGCACCCTTCGCCCTCCTGGTGCCCCTTTAACGGAAAATAACCAACTGTCAAGTCCGATCGACACTTTATTATGAACTCCCCTTTACTTGTAACTGTACACTGCGACAGATTCGTTTTCTACCTTAGAAATTTCCGAAGGCAACGTTAACTCAAGTAAAAGCTTGACCTTTGACATTTGAGTTTCCTGTGACGAAATTTTATTCCACGTGCGCTGGGTCGTGTTATATCTTAATTCTGTATTACATTTTGACCTTTATATCGACCAGTGTGTACTTTCGTGATAAAATACGTCTAATTGTAATAGACATATATATTAGAACGTGACGTTACGCAGCTGAAGGGGAGACCACCTAGGAATTACCAAAGAATAAATAAATTGGATTTATCAGGTCGGACAGAGGGTTAGGTTGCTCAGTGATAAGTGCCTGACTTGGCAGTCCGAAGGTATCGGGTTCGATTCCCGATCGGAACTCCTAATTTTTCGGAAATTCTTCGCCCTCTAGCGCTCCCTGGCGGCTCTCTGGATAAATTAATTATAGCGAGTGATGCCGACCAACTCGATATAATATATATATATATATATATATATATGTATATATACGTGGGTGTTTTGTAATTGAAGAAAATTTCAATCAAGTTGGGTTAACTTCGGGTCTCATTCATCCCTTACGGACCTACTTTGTTGACTTTTTTTTTTTATTACAAACCTGAAACCTAAAACGAGGTCTATATTTTTTTTTGTTACCGTCGTCATTCCACGGAATTGTATTTCAAAGTGGATATCCTTGACTTTACGGTTTTTCCTTCTTACGTTAAAAGCTACGGATAATTTACGATGATTCATTAGGCCGAAATAATCGTCTTGAATTTTCTACAGTCTGTTAACGGTAAAGGGCGACAACTTTGGCGTCGTAAACAATTTCATTCTTGCCGGATTTCGCCTCCCGGGCGAAACACTTTGCGTTACCCTATATTAGATAATTACCATTGTAGAATATAGGGTGGGAGGGGGGGGGAGCCATCGGATATCTGGGGTTTACATTGCGGTGAGCGCCACGTCGGAACTCAACGGAAATTTAATTTCTCGTTAACTCCGGGTTGTACGGTGAATTTCGTTGAAGCTGGATTATGTTACTGCAACTGATAAAGTTGGGGGTGTCGGGCGCGAAACGTAGTTAGACGGCACTGCCAAAGTGCCGCCTGGGGATAAAAGCCCATCAATAACCTCGGACGGTACGTTTTTTTGAAATTTTCTAATTTTTTTCATTTGGTCACACGAAATCATCGACTTACCAATGTCATTATTGTAAAACTTATTTTTATTTCGTATCGTAAGAAATATTTTTAAAGAAAAAAAAAGTAAAAGATTCAATTATAGATTACACGAGGGATTCTGTTCAAGCACAAGGTGAGTCACGTGTTGGAATTTTTTTTAGATGTATGTATATACATATATATGAAATCACATATGATTTGAATGCATTTCACGTATGAGAGTTCTGTGGCCATTTCTTATCTCTTGGGAGTATTTTCCCACGGGGTGAATACAGCCATTGAATACTATTGAGAATACAGGCATCGGTACCCGATATTGAGACGTTACTGCGATTTTAAGATTGTAGAACGTTGGTATATACATATATCGTGGTGCTTATATTAAAGAAATAAATAAGCCATGTTTTGTTACGAGAGAATAATCGGCTTGGTTAGTTTTTGTTTTTAATGTTACCCTTTCACCTGACTGCCATCAAAAGTCAACTGAGTTCACGTTCAAAGAGTCTTAAGACTGTCAGTTTGACAGCTCATACATAAAAAAAATGGTAGCTCCGAGCCGTGGTAGAATATTGAAGTGAAAGCCGAGATGAACTTTATAGCTATCCTTTTTCCAAAACACCCTATTCGCATATGTACGATGTGTCTGACAGTGAAGGAGGTTCTTCGGTTGGTAGTACCTGTATACTGGCAGTGAAGAATAAACGTTAAAATTATGACTTCCATTACAAACCATTTTCCTTCTACAGAGTCGGGCGATACGAAATTTTTCGGTTTAATGAAAAATTGGCCAGATGCAAAGAATTGCACTATGATAACTGAGCTATAAGCAGATAAGCCAAATTTTGGGTAACGCGGATTAACTCGAGAAGAGGGACTTCCGTTTGAGTAGCTTGGACAGACGGAAATAAGACAGTGTTAACCTTTGATTTTTTTTTTACGAAATGGAGACGATAAGCCGATAAGAGAATTCGTACTTTTATTTAACTGACTAACAAGAATCAAGTAATAGGAAAAGAGAATGACTGAAAATAACACGTAGAAAATTTTTGCAGTAACGAAGTAAAATGTAAATTGCTTGTGGAAATAAATACGTATATTTTATTTGATTGACGATGATGATTATAAGATTGATAAAAAAATATTGAATTTCATGATAGCTGAACTTGACTCAGCAACGTCACAGTATTATCATTCAGGGATTATGGATACACGCATGATACGCACATACATGTAGTACAAGAAACCATCATTATATATTTCAGTCCCTTGGATATACTTTTAGAATATAAAAAGAATACTGCTACGGGGTAAGCTACCAGTGGTACGGAGATGCGTATTTTTACGTAGGAGCGTCGCGTTGCGTTAGCGTGCGTGTATGCGTGTAAGAAATTGCGCAAGGATATTCACATTTTCCGCATGGAAATCAGGTGCTTCCGTTTATGGGGTGAGCCGTGTCCCGTTGCTTACATTGCACGCGGAAATTTCCGACGCTGGAATTTTAACCTTCTCGGAAATAAGGTGAGCACGTGTCGGAGAGAGGAAGAGCTTGTAAAAGGGAAAGAGTAGGAGGGAGATGAAGGAAGAGAGAGGAGAGAGAGAGAGAAAGTAAGAAGCACAATAAATAAGACTTTACGTTCAAACGAATAGGAAATGAGTTAAAGGGAATAGTCTGTGTATGATGCGCGCGCTGTAGGCTAGTTTCAGAATCCGCGAAGATTCTTAAAATTCAAACTTCTCCTGTAGTGTCTCTGGCGCGATATGTCGAATGACACGAAACTTTTCTTAGCACATTTGAAAACGACTATGGCGCCACTGCGGACTTTGCGAAAAGTTTTACGTTTAACGTTATCGCTGTCAAACTTTTCAATGACGATTTTATGACGATTTTGTTTACCCCTTAAACCAGTAGATGCCTTCATTTGAGATACTTGGAATAAATGAGAAAAGTATCTATGACAATAATAATAATATTGTGTCATTAAAGATCTACGAATACGCGTATGGTTTGTTTTGCATCTTTTTTGAATCATATTGTTTGTATTTTTATGGTTTTTTTTTTTAATGAAAGTAACAAATTTAGCGGAAGGATAAAGCGCGATTTGGAATATTAACGTGGTAATTTGCATATCCATGCGGATACGATTGTATGTGATATTTTCATAAAAATATCTTATTTCCTTGCGGCTATACGTATAATAGATGTCCTGATTGTACTACAGTTTTATATAGCTGTTTGCGGCAATTTTAAAAAAGATGTGATCGGAAAGATCGGTATCCATTGCTGGGTTTTTATTTTAGATTATGTTAAGTATGTTCACAGTACTGTGAAATAATTGGAATTCAAAAAATTACGATATGAAAAATTCATGTTTAAAGTTGTATACTTCACACGTATTAATATGTGTTTCCTTTGCTATTAATTTGACATGCATTGTATCCGGTGTAAAAAAAATGACAATTGGTATTGTGATATTTTATTTTTTTTTAAATCGTACGAATTCTCTTGCTTTTTCCTCACGTTACGGTATAATTTTTCAAAACCATCCAAATATACAATTTAATTATTCGTAAACACGGAGATTTTAATGACGCTGATAAAATCCAATATTTTACACAATACAAAAAGGATTTAAATTTCACAGTCTTTCACAGATGTAAATATAAAAGTCGTCACAAATACAAAATATCCATATGACAGTCACTACTGTTTACAAGTTAAAATTAAAAGCCTAATTATTATTTTCAATTTAACTTCCCGCATTATTTTTAACTTTACAAAAACTAAATTCCCGAATCGTGTAAAACGCGATATACAAAAATTCCATTTTCCCCCCAAAATATAAAGAACATTAATCAGTACTCCATCAACGTCGCTGTAATCCATGAAACTCTCGATCAATCAGATTCTCTATCCCCATCATTTTATCATCCTCAAGGTAGATCAGCATGAGCATAAATATTACTGTCGCCATCATGCGTATACCACCCATTGCACACCTGTATAAGAGATATTACAATTAACCCAAAGATCATATTCCCGGCTTAAAATCCAAAAGTATCCAAAAGTGGATGAATTTCTTTTCCAAATGATATGAGTGAAATAATCGCATTTCGATCAGACAGCAGACAGTCTGACCAACCATTGACTTCTTCCCCTTCGGTTTACTGTATACCTATACCTATATACACACCGTTGTCATTTCTAACCCAGAGCACAATCTAGTAGAGTGGCTGTTCATGGAAATCAACGAAAGATGAAAGACATATGAAAGTCTGAAAGGAGATCCGGCAGGCGTACCAACATTGTCCGAAAGCACGCTATGACATTCCTTGCAGGAATGACAATAACGTATACCAGCTTCTGGAATACAATCAGGATGCCAAGTTATCTTCTAGAGACACGCCATGTCCTCACACGTTGCGCCACGTGCATTGCCAACCTGCAAACCTGCCAACGTACTAGTTCCACTTGAATGCGTACAGTTACGTGATCGGATCACGTAACCATCGAATTCCGTAACTCCCAGTGAATTCCGCGACTAGATACGAGACGATCGATCTGTAAGTACAACGTCAGACAGATACGTGCTGGTTAACGCTGTTAGATCGATATTATGAAATTTGAACAAGATCATTTTTTCACCTTTTTTTTATAACATTGCTACCTCCGTTTCTCCCTTTCTGATTTTCATCCGATTTCTACTCTCAGCTTTTTTTCGACTGAGCGCGTCGCGACGCAATTATCGATCAGCTCAGACAAGCAAAGCTATAAGGACTTTGTTACTGAACGTGAGAAAAGTTATGTTACTATAATAATTCAATGAGAAATTATAGGACGTTACTAGTCTCGAGTATTAAAATTGGATGATACAACCGGATATGGAGATTCATGTTGATTCGGAGATATTGGAAGAAAAAGAGATATCAGCGAGTACGAATTTCGATCTTCGATTAATTGAAACGATCGGCTGAAATTTGGCACAGTGGGAGTCATCGATTATAGTTATTTAATATTTTTAAGATAGTTTTTTTCAGTGACGCGTCATTGGCCTGGTTACGTCATTAACCATTTACCGTAGAGACAATCGGACTCAGCCAATGATTGACTCAAGTAGGGTATAGATGTTAGAAAAAATTGATTCGGTATTGGTGATCATTTAATTACGTTATCTAACTAATGACACTTTTATGTATTCGCTTATCACACTTCAATCTCAGTCTGTCCTAATCTTGGGCAAAGTCGCAGATCTGGCATAGATGTAACCCGATCATCCTATTTTTTTTTAAATTCAGTCAAACGCATGAATGTAAAATGAGCTATGTGTTGGGACAGATTTATTCGCAATATCATGACTGTAATTCAAGTCTGTATGTAAGTATGGTGTTACGTGTTATGCAGAATAGCTTAATATTATATCGAATGCCAAAAGCCGGCTGACATTTGGCATCCAACTGACAGCTGTCAACCATCAACCAAACATTCTGATACCAATACTTGCCCAGGTTTGCCATTCATTGATATTGCTATTTAAATGAGTGTTGGCCAAAATTTTGTCTTGATTATTAATTCGCACATGGGACACGATCCAGCGTTGCTGACAATTCAGAGGGCATTTTCATCGCTGATTCATCCTGCGAATCAGAGTATCTGTTTTCCTCGAGAAATTGTAGACGCCGGTGCGTGCATCCTCTTTTTTTCTTTATCATTCTTTCCCTGCTTTTTGCCTCCACTCCCTCTTTGTCCTTTCTCTACTGTATTTCTTTGCTTTGTTTTTTTCGGTATACTTCGTGACCCCATTGTATGGAATATTTTTGCTATCGGTCTACCGACCGTTCTCTGAATCACGTGAATAACCTCAATGGTGCACCTTCCAGCTTCCCACTCAAGTTACACACACGAGATTCCTCGAGCGGGAAGCAACCAAAACCAACGAGCCAGGCAACCAACAAACCAGCCTGCCAACCACTCCAGTCCTGCCTCTTGTATTCAGGGTCCCTTCATTACTTCCGCTACGAATAGATATGTGCTTGACGTTCTCTATCCGCGTTACAGAGAGACAGACTAGATTCCATAGTAATTGCAGACTATGACTCATGATAAACTGTAAAGGGAATGTGATTGACGTCTCTCTCTCTCTCTCTTGTTTCATCGCCGAGAGCGTCTATCTCTTTTCACGTGTTACGGGAATCAATGACATCAGAATTCCTTGCGAGATCCTCTTTGACATAACCTCATCCATCTGGTCGTCATGTACGTGAAGTTCACGTTGAAATACCTTAAGTTCCTGAAGATCCTTATAGGTAGTACCAGTCTGCTTGTCTGTTTCGTCATTTGTAATTTGACATTCCTCCGTCAAATTCATTAGCAGCAGTCAGACGGAACTGAGATAAGGAAATATCGGAAATGATGATGATAAGGGATGCTGTGTTTGTCGCAGATTTCGATTCTGAATATGAAGGGGAAAAAATTGAAAAAAATTAATATCAATGTTTATATTTATTTTGGGGTACGTGTTTGCTGCTGAATTACGTGGAAATTCTGGGAAACTATAAAGCGTCTCTCACGTTCGACTTTCTTTTACTTTTTTTTACTTCCTGCTTTTCTTTTCGACTTTTCACCTCTTTCACTGTAAACTAAAAGTGGACACCTTTCATCGTCGCAAACTCTTGGCTGCTATGGAAAATTCAACTTTTTCGTGGCACCGAACACACAGCCGCCTGTTATATTGGCTCCATTATTCTCGTCGGGTTGTCAGATACGCCTGCGCGAGCGTCGCTCGATCTTCGCTAATGCACACTTTTTGAGTTATTCGATTTTATTTTTTTCCTGCCAACACTTTTTTACTTTCATTTATCTCTTGTAGCCTAGTACGAGAATTCACGAAAGTGAATTTATACTTTTATTTTGTTAAATGGATACGCGTATGGTTTTGTTTAGAAATGTGCGTTTTTAATTTCGTTCCATATTAAAGGATTCTAGAGGATTTACAAAAATCAACATTTTTCATTATTTATTGGCATTTGGTATCAAATCTATTTTTTTAAGTACTTCAATTCTGCTGGAACTTAAATTAAATTTTGTCACCTTTTTCGAATAGGCTTTACTCTTTATCGTACAAAAACGAATTCATTTTCTTATATTTCTGTATTTTTTATGATACTTTAAAGGACTTTGAGAAAATTCCAGTTCTTTCTGAATACAAAATTCTGTAATCGTAATCTACCTTTCGTCCCTGTATGCTCTATAAATAGCTAAGATTAATACGTATTATGAACTTCTACAGGGTGTCCGAAAATATAATCAGATATCAGACGTGAGATATATACCACTAGAAACGTGGAAAGTCCTGAAGAAAACGGTTTTTGCAACATTGAAATTTTGTATTGGTTTTGAAGAAAATTGTAATTAATAATTGAAAATTTTCAGCAATCAAGAGCGTTAGTTGATTGAAAAAAATCAATGAAGCATTGGGTCGACAGAAGATATTCCCCAATTATTATCAGCAGGACTTCTCCATTCTCCCACTCGCTAATTACATCGGTTGAATTAAGCAAGGCTCCTCTTACATTCAAATAAATCGTACGAAAACACGACAAAAGACAGGGGAGAACAAAACATCCTTCTGCCTAATTCAACCGCTGTACTTAGCGATTGGGGAAATGGAGAAAATTTGCGAATATAGATTAGGGCAAATGTTCTGTTAACCCGATGCCTCAATAATTTTTGTCGATAAACTAACGCTTTTGATTGATGAAAATTAAAAATGTTTAATTCGAATTTTCTTCAAAACCAAAGAAAAAATCTTTTCATCTGCAGCTATCGCTTTCTTCAGAATTTTAGCACTATTCTAACGATATATATCTGATACTACATTTTTCGGACACCCTGTACATTAATCATAATACAAAAATCAATTTCGAAACTGACGAATAAAATTTAAAAAAACGTTTCGTATAAAATATCGAGGCGTCTTTAACTCATTCTTATCTCATTAGAAAGCAGTGATTGCAAGTATTACAATTATTTATAATTAAAAAAGAACTAAAATTATATATAATATGGAGAGTAGCCAATTCTCCAATTTGTCTAAAAGCCAGAAGAAAAAGAGCTTCCAATTTTCCAATTAAAATTAAATCACATTATGATTCTTCGTTACACTCATTAAATGATATTAGATAATTTTAAAGACTGCTAATTTTCCAATTCTTTCTATTGACAATAAGCACAATCAGTATAGTATTCAATATATAGTATACCAAATTTTCATTAAGTGTAACAGCATTTCATCCCATGTACTAACGTTAATCTAATTGCAACCGACATGTGTACATACATTTAAATGGCTATTGAGCAGTTGCTACTTGCTACTAGTTCCAGTACCACCTGATTAGCTAAAACTGCCGTATGCTGGTCCTTCCACTTGGACCAGTTTCATGTTTGACCGATCAACAAACGAGATTCATTAATCAAACGACTTTGTTTACCAGGTGTAGAATTCAATCAGAATTTTAGAAACGATACGTCAACGGTACCCTCTTCGAATTGACTATTAAAACGGCAAATAACAATCAAACCGAATTTCGAATTAGTTAAATTAAAAAAGAATTGCAAACACCTTCCAAACAAAAATGATTTCATATTAAACAAATTAAATGAAACCAACCATTGTCAATTTCGATTATTTTATATAACCTTATATCCTGTGAACCGTAACAGTTAATATTTAAAACATAACCGTTCCATACTCCTGCATATATTGGCCATCGTATAAGTGCATAAGTGCATATTGCATCCAGTTTAGACTTCAATTTGCATTTATTTGCTGGTTTTCATTGCGTCGTACCCTCAAGCTATTTTCATTATTATTAACAAACGACAATGGCAAATGCGATCATTAATTAAATTATCATTGCTAATAATGAATATTGATATTATATATTTCTACCATATATATCTGAACTTATCAATGATATCGTACTATCACTGTTCTGACGTATGACACGTCACTCACTCTATGACGTATTACTACATGAATGTCGTACTAATGTCGGAATTTGGAAACGTTATAAACTTAACATTCACCATATCTGTATATTCGATATTCGCTTAATTTGTATATCTGGAGTATCAGGTTTAAATCACGTATACGTTCGCTCATTATTAACCCATCGGCAGACGCTTCATTTGTAACGTTTCACTCCTTCTCACTGCGTCACTCTATATATAGGTTGAACCACGTTTAGCGAAAGAAACGCCGGTAGCGCTGTCTCGCGGGAAAAATTAAAATACCTCTAGCGATGCCAACAGAAACTCGCAAGGGCTCAACGTACTTCTCGGTAAACGGAATAAATCGTTACTTGTCACTAGCAGCGATTCACATATTTCACTTTCCAATCCCACAGAGAGTCGATACGAGTGATTAGTGCAAACGAGCTGCAATCGATTCTCGGACCCTCCTGACGTCGTTGACTCTCTCGCCCATCGATGGGACAAAACCTGCAGTAATAATTTTTACAAAAATTCGTGGTCGGTCGGAAGCAGAGAATTTTGGAAAAAAAAATCCCTAAACATTGCAAAATTTTATGGATATACAGTAATGATAAAAAAATACATGTATTCGAGCTAATACAGATGCTGGACCATACACGTAATCGTACAAGGAACATTGACCTATATAATTTAATGAAATCTATTCAAACCAGAAATGGTCTGCCGGATGGCTATAGGTTACGGTCACTGAAGAAAATATATCTATAGGTATAAAAAGATTTTCTAGGTTACTTTCGTTAGAAGCATTGGGCTGCGAATGGTTCTGATTTTAATTTCTGATTGAGAAATAACTGCCGGATGGATAAGGGTGAATAATGCCAACGAGGGTTGCCGGTAAGTAGAACAGCCGTGCGTAGCTTTCTAACGTGAGAATGTAAATTTCCTGCAGGACGGTTTGCGGCGTGCGTATTAATTAGAAGCAGGAGGTGCGAAATTATGTTCTCCTCTGGCGTGAAATTATGGTATCTCGTGGCCGGCTTCGTGGAGTGATGGATTTGCTGTGGCAGTCGCTTAGGCGTGGTGTAACGGGGTATTCGATTATTTCTACGGTTAGCGATTTTGCGAAGGAGAGAATATCGGTTTGATATATTATGGGGGACGAGAGAATGTATATGTATACAGGAAAAAGCTCATGAGAAACCATTAAGCTTATTCGGTTATCGCGGGGCTTTATCCTTGTTGGAAATTGCGAACTGCTATCCTCTTGAGGTATCGATAACCTCGTAAGATACTTATGGATTTTTCTTATATGGCTCCAGCTTGGGATTAGCTAATGCTAAGCCCGGGTATTTCATTGCTGCGTTATCGTTGGAAACAACTTTTTCGCTTCTTGTTATTTTCGATAAAGCTCTGGTCTTGGGAAAACTTTTGAAAAAGCTTATACAGGATATGCTTTTGTACACGGTTGAAGCTTTCCATGAGAAACTGTATATGCCTTTTTGTTTCGCGTTAGACGATGTTTAGACGTACAAGTGGAGGAGATTAAAATTTGAAAAAAAAGTTATTTTGAAATTTTCAAAGTTTTGGATTTTAACAGTGTTTAAGTTTTTGTAAATTACCATCACGTCTATTCCTATTTATTTTCTATTAATTGAGTTTTAATCGTTTTATGGCTTCCTTGATCAACAGATCTGTACATGGACCCGGATTGAACTTTATTACAGGAAATATTATTTATTTATTTCTTTAACTCTTCTCACTCTGACAATACATATATGAGTAACTACTGTCTAGTCCTAGTGGCGCCGGTAGACTGTAAAGGGTTAATATAAAATTTGTGTAAAGGCGTCGGAAGAAGAATGTGAAATCTGCCAATTGATTTGGATTTAACAATGATCATAACAGATTTGAAATAAAAATCTGATAGTACTGATCTATTGTTTTCTATACTATATTGTTTCTGATGTGATCTTATCGTAGTGGAAGCTGGAGTGTAACTAACTCTACACCACTTTCTTGGAATAAGGACCTGTGTTTGAATTTGTCCTGGACCATCGCCTACGGTTTTCCGTTTACGCAGTCTTTTCGAGTCTTACAAATTTGGTCGACACATACCAAACAGATCTGTCACCTCGCTGCTCCAGATACCCTTACGTATGAAAAACGCCGTCGTCTGTCCTCTAAGGCGCCATCAGGTCCGACAATTTTTATTTAATTAAAAAAAAATTGCATATGCTTATCACGTACGCTCTTAAAAATTCATGAATATTTTAGTGATAAGCGTTTTTTCCAAAAACAAGGGAAAATCCCTGGCTCAGAATAATAAATTATTAACAACAAGCGAATATTCAAGCAAAATTGCAATCCGATCGTTATAAGCGTTTATCCTTAACGAAAATATTTCCCCTGCACTTTCGTAGCGGAGCTTGAGGTATATCTTTCAAAAATACTTTTCGTTACACGTAACTTACAAAAGTAGAGTATATGGTAAATTCGCAATCACTCAAAAAGAAATCTCTGGCGGCTCTTACTTAGCGAAAGCTGTGTGCGACAGCATTGAGTTTGGCTTTTAGCTGTAAAGTTTAATCGACTTGGTCGAGTTTGCAACGGTACGCCATTATCCATTGGGCACGAGGTGTAGTCTCCTCACGGTGTAACGTACATTTTTATTCATTACTCAGAAAGTATAACGTTTCCTAAGTCGTGCCCAATTGGTACGTGTCTGCACGTAGAACGTGCTTCCTCCCTGAGCGACGCAATTTGCCGAAACCCCATGGCCATCTTTGGCACGTCTTCCTAATGCTATTAGCATTCCTGTATATTTCTTTTATTTCTTTATTTTTACGTCGACAAAAGTCTCTTCGATTATCTGCTATAATGCTCGAGGCATAAAATCGTTTTTGGCGAAATCCTCAAGATTTTGGAAAAAAAAAATAAAGAAATTAAGATCCTCATACTTTACTAGTATCCCATTATATACGTTTTTTTACCGTAAACACGATTGTCTTACCTTTGGATCTCAGTCAGATTACGTAAGATGGTTTGACCACCGGTGTTATCTCCTGTTTAGTATCTGTCTTGAGCTAACGCAACGTAATATATGAAATTCTTAACTATACCGCCAAAACATAAATTAGCCCTTAGTGTATCTGTAAACCCGATTCGAAGAATTTCGATTTCAGTTCTTAAAGAGTAAAAAAAAATCTTTCTCCGACTTATTCGTTTGCTTGTACCATGATAATTTGTACTATATTTTTTTTGTACTTGACTTACGTCATGGTTAGTATTATGCTAAGTGAAATGTCACAGGGTCAAGTCTACCTCTGGGTCAATTATATCCACAAAAGCAGCCGATAGGAATTTTTGAAGTTCGATAAGACGGGCTATCTACTATTCACGGACATATAGCTTCCGGCATATTTTACCTCTTGACTGTACCCACTGATTTGTATTTTCGCGACTTCGCTCACTCTCGTGCCAAAACGATCTGTCGATAATACATTCTAATTTGAGATACAAACGTCAATCAGAGCTTAATATTACAGTGGAATGTACAGTTGGATTAGAAACTTTCGAGTCAAGGTTAACTATCAAAAGAGTACCACTCTCAGCCGTTATCATTAACTTTCTCTTATCATCGTTTTTTTTTACTTTCTCTAATACCTTACACCCCGCACTTTTTTATAAATGCGAAAATAGGTGACGCAATAGTTTCGAAGAATTCTGTACATTAAGCGAAAATTTACTACAGTGCGTAATATAAAAAACGTTGTCGCCGATTTCATCCGAAACGCTTTATTTTTTCGTTCCCAGTATCCACGATATTTCCCTGGAGAGATGCGCAGCGAGCTTTGTAATTTTTGGCTGACAGTTTGCTCCGGCACCGTTGAAACGGCAGACACGCACAGATAGGCATTTTTGCACACGAACTGGAAGAGAATCGTTGATGGGACTCGTGACGTAAGGAATTGAACGTGAGATTAGAGTGACAAGGGTGCGAGGGATGATCAGGGTGAGAGATGGAACAGTCAGCGCAGCTTCGTCGAAAGTGTCCTTAATGTCACGCACACGCGCGATAGGTGTAGCGTCAACCTGAATCCGATATCAAATACAGACAGACTCCGTGGTTGGCGAACATTGTCGCTGCTTTGGAAACGACAAGAAGCTTCTGGTGTCCGTTAAGTCCATGCTTTTTTTATGACCCTTCAATGACTGGGAGAAATATATATATATATATACGATATGTGACTCGAGTCACGTATTCGGGATATCTCCCGAGTCCGCGTCACAATATATGTGTATCCCATATATCTATATAGTATACATCGTGAATACAGACTCCACACGAATATTCGTTCATAACTGAGTACCATTCAGAGTCGAAGAATTGGACCCATTTTGATAACAGATTTAAATGCAAATTGGAGTAAGACTTTACATATCGAAATTGCTTGGCGATCGATTGCCAACTTTACAAAATTCTAATTATCCGCGTAAAAAAAACTTCTGTTAATAAAGAATTCATTGACCAATGCAATCTAACAAAAATATTTTCATTTATTTTTTAAACCAAAGTCTGGATACGTTCACGATAATCTGTATTACTAATTTCTCTAAATTTAACATGTTCATTATGGTTTCAGATTTGTATGAAGTATGATGAAAATAGGTAGATGAATTCACGATGTACAGAAAATTATTTACGTAATAGTTTAAATGGGGATGGGATCGTGTTATTTCAGTAAGACTATTTATGTATTTGATTGATACGTAACGTTTCCAGCTTTCCACTGATCATTGAAATAGTTTCGATCCCGTTTCATTTTATTTCTCAAAATAATTTCTCAGTCCTGTGTTATCGCGAGGGAAATTAATCGATACGTTTAATAATCTCGAGCGAAGGCTCGAGGAATTAACGGGATTGAGATAATTGTTTTAGAGCTAAGCCAACATCTCATGCCGGTTAAAACTTTCAGGTAGCAGTTCGAAGCGTAATCAATATATACTGCAAGGAAATTTCGAGCATATCGTTCAATCATGTTCCAGGGGTTACGGTCGTGCACAGTCTTAGTATTTTATGTGATAACGTATATGGCTAAGAATAGCGTGCTATGGCGTCGCGACGGCTTGCGCCAGGACAAGTTAGTCTCGCTTGACGTTCCCGTAGGTGACAATACTTTTATCGGCAGCCGGCCGATATATCCGAAGTAAATTGAAAAATACAAAATCACATTCTCCTGTCGTATTGCCGAGAAAATATCGAAATCGTATTGTGCTACTTTCCAATAAACATTATTCGAGTATTTCGCGAGTACTGCGCAGTAGCAGCAGATAAATACGTACATACCTACTATAAATATACGTATACCATATACGAATATATAATAATCCATATATTAATATATCCTGTGCAAAGTGGTATAGTCGGATGACGACAAATTTTCGCGTATATATACATATATATGGTATGAAACATAAAAATGAAAGTCTGCAGCATTGCAGTATGCATCCCCTAGCGCGAAACGTCCCTTATATACATTGGCGTTCCGATAGAGATCCGGGAATGGATTGCCGATTCAGCGTATATATATTGGTATATAAGCCACAATATCTCTAAAGCATCGTTAAAAAGAAAGTGGAGGATGATGAAATGGAATAAAAAGAAGCGAAGGAAAGGACAGCCTCGCGTTGTGCGATCTTGGAAGGAGACACGAAAGGAGTAAGACGTATATGGTTGATAAGGGGTGGTTTCGTAGCAGGGCTGAAATCCTTGATTTACTCGAGCTTTTTATTGGTAAAGAAAAAGGGGCAAACAGGTTATCCAAGGCCTGGGATTGCCTATAGATATATGTATATAAACAGGGTTGAGCGTGACGTGAATGCACCCTTATGTGTTAGGGGTAGGAGCCGTTACTACTCGTGCCACTGCTACTCGGACATCCCAGCTGAGCAGACCGGTTCTATCCACGGACTCTTCCAGTCATTTCTCCCAACCCCCTTTCACGCTCTCTTTCACCGACCCTCCCCGTACCTTCCTGATCCTTAACCTTCCAGTAAACCACCCGCCACCCCCTGCGCCCACCAAACCAATCCGCACAATATCCAACGTGATTTTGCGATTTCCGTTTCTCTTTCCCTCTTCCTGCTTCGCTCCCCTCCCCCCTCTCCCTCTCCCCCCTCCCCCTCTCCCCCCTTGTAGAATGCTCTTCAGCAACGACAGTAGCCGCAGCAGTAGCAGCAGCCATTTCTCGTCGTTGCAGCCTCCTGAAACCCCATCGACTTCTGCCCTCCCGACAGCCTCGCGTTCTCCCTCTTTTCTGGCTGACCTACTTGCTAAGAATTGTCCTCTGTCGGTACATGCTATTTACCGTGAATCGCAATCGTCCCTCTGTGCACGATGGCGATATTGTATTTTTTTTGCAGTGATCGCTGTTCCACGTGCTGGTGTTGCGAATTATAGAGAAAAATAAATATCGAAATTTAAGGATATCAAATTGGGCCTATTGGAATTTTCTTGTTGTTTGAGGGTAATTCAATTTCACATTTAACTCGACGTGATTCTCATTGGATATTTTGGCTTAGGACAGCTTATGGATTTTGTGGCAGACTGATTAAGCATTGGCTCTTTACCCTGTTCGAATTCTTATCGATAGCTCATTAAACGTAGACTGCGACGGAACTCAATTTGCCATTTTTCACGATCATGAATTTTTCATTTAGTCGATAATTACGATCGAAGGCGATGAAATCCAATTTTTCGTGTGCCGACAATCTTTTTCAATGGCCTCTGAGGGTTTCGGCCAAAAATGTGGAGGGTTTTAAGCAGGGTTCGAATTTTTGATTAGGTCGAGATGACAGGTGAGGGTCGTCATCTTTTTTTTTGTACGGTGACGTGATAAGAGGAAATTATTTTGACGGTAGAGTAGGGACCGGAAATTTAAGCCCCTAAAGAAGAGAATTAATATGAAAAATGGAAAGCTGAAAACAAGAGGAAAAGAAATGATAAAAAAATAAAACAATTTATTTTCCGAATACAAGATGACATCTTGATGTTTTACATTATTATCCTACGATATATATATAATAAAGATGTACTGTTTCCGAACCTCTGCCAACATAGGGGCGGTGAATTGAATTTAATCGTATGCATTTTGCAATTTAAATGTTTGACCAATCTTGGATTGACATGTCTAATGTATTTGCTTCCTATGTACAACGTAAGTATGTACTGTAACGTAATTCCATTTTTCTGAACTCGACATCGATAGCTAAACAAAATCCGAGAGCGAACTATCTTCGAGAACCAACCTACGTTACCTTCGGCCGTCCACCCGTCGTTCATGCATCCGCAAGCCAGGCGGGCGCCAGCCAATTCTTGTTTCACCGGGAATTGACGAGCCGGTATGAACTGGGAGTTGGGGTGGAACAGGCCCAACTCCACCAAAACGAGAGCTCTGACGGAACCTTATCAGAAGAGGCGATAGCTTAACGGGTCCTGTCGATTTTTGGGGACGCGTAAAATCAGCAAACGCAACTCGATGCACGAACGGGAGCGGACGATTACGGAAATGCACGACCGCTCAGGCTGCTAGGTCGAGGTAAAGGGAGTCGGAGTAAGGCAGGCAAATAGTGCCCGAGACAGAGAGCAGCGAATCGAGAACGAGAGAGAACGAAGCCTAACTGTCAGTCGAAATCCCTTCACCAATTAATAAATTAGGAGAACTCACCGGAGCTGATACAGGTAATCCGGGGTGGCCGAGAACTGTCTCCAAGGGACACTGTGGTGGGCACTGCACTAATGCACTACACTAAACCTCCGTAGCACTCACAGGAATTCATAGAATTCCTGGATAGCACGAGAACCACGCGAGAACTATCCGAATCGAGAACTGGCTAGGCCGTACCGAAACACGGCTAGAAAAACTATCAACAGACAGCACACGGGAGCGCGAGGCAGCTCGTGACACCTCGGTCGGTGCCCCTAGACAGACTGCTTTGACAACAGTCAAATCCGAGAACTAATCATTCTGATTGGTCGAGATCCCTATAGCCAATAACTCTTCTATCTCCTACGAGTCGTCCCTTTAAACCAAATCGAGAGCGTTCCTTAGCGAATCGGTACGTAACTCCTGGAGATCCTCCACGGCCGCTTCCCCAGGGCATCGGGCGACAGCTGGGCACCACAT